>MJUU01046958.1:208918-223402 GCA_002080025.1 Modiolus philippinarum | reverse complement strand
GGAGTTATGGGCCTTTGACTTAGAAAATTTTGGTATAATATAGGTTTTCCAGACTTTTTTCTAAGCCATTTCAGATATTAAGCTGATATTTGTATTGGTAATCAACTACTATGGGTTACAGATCAAGTTTGAGTATGGGTTGGGTCCATTGATTTTTGTTCCAGTCAATTGATTTTTGATGGAGTTATGGGCCTTTGACTTAGAAAATTTTGGTAAACTATAGGTTTTCCGGACTTTTTTTCTAAACCGTTTCAGATATGAAGCTAATATTTGCTATGTGAGTCTACCACTATGGGTTACAGATCTAGTTCGAGTTTGTCTCCAGTCCATTGATTTTGGACGGAGTTATGGGCCTTTGACTTAGAAAATTTTGGTAAAATATAGGTTTTCCGGACTTTTTTTCTAAGCCATTTCAGATATTAAGCTGATATTTGTATTGGTAATCAACTACTATGGGTTACAGATCAAGTTTGAGTATGGGTTGGGTCCATTGATTTTTGACGAAGTTATGGGCCTTGGGCTCGGAAAAGTTTTCTTTAACTATTTTTGCTGGTATACTGAATTATTCCACCGGTAGGGGACTTCTGTATTGCCTTGCAATACAATCTACACTTGTTTGTATTATTTTCCATTCCAGCGTTTGTTAATTGTTGACCATATGCTCGACTGGGTTCCACAGTCTATGAAATTTGTTTACATGATGCATTACGGTTCGGTACGAATCGACAGAACCCGGACATTACCGACATACTATGTATAAAAAAATTTGAATCGATTAAGGTAAAGTCCCTCTGTTAAATGATAAAACTAAGGAAAACATATTTGTAACAACAGACACAGATAGGATGCATATAATGTACCCTGTCTCCGGGTATTTTACGTTCAAATTACCAATTCAACAAATGTTTTGTCTAGTATTAAAAATCAAGTACAAAATCAAATACATACCTCTAATATAAGTACAATTTATTTGAAATCTTGGAAACTGTTGAAGATTTGGTGCCAACAGATATTTTACACCACAATGACTCCAATGATCCTTGTTCACATCGAATACAATAAAGAAAGTCAGCACCGTCTGTGTAAAACGAATTATCCAATGATAATGGCAACACCTGAAAACAAAGAAACAAAGACACAGCACGAGTACGGCATAGAAAAGAAATAAAGTGAATACACACATATATGCAAAGATGAACAACACAGACCCAATAAAACTGCGGTTAAGATCAGGTGCGACGTCAGAGTATTTCCTGCTTCTTATAAGACCCCGCCGTGTTGAAAATGTCAAATCCTGTAGTTAAGTCGAATTCGGTAGTAAAATGAAATCCGGTAGAGCAAACAACAATTAATGTTTTAAAGGGAAAGAGTCAGATCTGTTGTCATCTGGGAAACAGATATCCCAAAGCGTTCCACAAGATCGTGATGTCGACCGTAAAACTTCTGGGGTGATGTCTTCTAGATATTGGTTACATACCTTTGTTTTAAGTAGCCTATTTGTGAGAAATTTTGCTCTATCAAAGAAGTCACTGTATCGACCACAGGCCCTTAAGAAGCGAATGAGGTAGGAGATGTAAACTCCAAAATTAATTTTGGACCAAAGGGAAAAAGAAAAATGAATTTTGTATAAATGTAATGATTACATAATTCAATCTCGATTTAATGTCTAATCTATAAAAAAATGTCAGCAGAAATTACAGTAAACCAAATCATAAAGAAATGGAAAATAAAGACTTGAGTTTATCTTTAGACATTCGAAAGACAAACATTTGCTCTAATGCCGTAATTTTTTGTTAATTCTTGGCAAAAAATAAAACTGAAAGATTTGTTAAAAATATTGGAGCAAGTTGTAGCATTCGACAGTCCAAATTATCCAGCCTTATAGACTATTCAATGTTGAAAATAGAGTTAAAATGCTACTATTAAATCACGCTTTCAAGGTATACAACGACAAATATATCAGTTATATTAAACAGAATTTAAAAAAGTTTAGGCGAACATCGCACATATAATACAATGCAAGATCTAGCAATGATAATACTCTGGATCTGTTTCAAACACCAGTAATCTAATATTATGTTTGAATTGTCAAAAAGATGTAAAAAAACACAAAAAAAAATCTTACTTTTATATATAAATCACCCCCTCTTTTCCTCAGCCCGTCTTACCAAACGGTTGAATACAATGAACAGAGCCCCTTTGAAATAATCCTCAGAGCTTTCACGATCTATCCTTGTTTGATATCAACAATTAAAAAGTAATATGTAAAATCATGTTAACTGGCATTTTTAAGCTTTAGTTTTACTCAATACATGGTTTTAGCATATTGTACATATTGTTGATATTATCCAAAACAAATTTTAACTTTTCACTAATTCAAACTGGTATATAAACACCAAAATCAATGTACCAAGATCTGTTAAATCTTAGAAACTGCAGAAGATTTTCGCTGGTCAAATGGTGTACCTTTCGTTATCAATTAGAAATAAAATGACTAAGATCAACAACGTATATTTTTGGCATGAAGAATAAAAAAGACTATACCACACACAAGTCTGGTAAATGTACATCTGAGTTTTAACATATAACTCACATCGAGAATTGCTCCATGATGGGTTCATTTATCAGCAGCTCACCAACCATTTTCATCATTTCAATAATCTAATTTTTTCCGATGGAATACGCAGAAATAATATGGAGTATAAATGTACACGAGACAAGATCTCGACAATACATGGCAGAAGTTATCAATAAAAATCCGGTTAACAATTTACAGTATTGTTGACTTTCAAGATATATAGTTTCTCATTTAGGTAGAAGTACATTAAAATATTTCTCAATTCGAGATAGTAAAATTTCGATTTTCAAAATGCAAGCTTCAGCTGTTAATAGTTTGCAAACTTCTATAACAAACAAAAATACAAGAAAAATAAAAAAAAAAAAAAAAAAAAAAAAAAAAAAAACAAAAACAAAATGAAACTAGAGGAATGTAACCGAAACGAATACTATATCTCCCCGTCCTGAAATAATATGTTCCAGGGGTCATGTTTATAATACTTAATTATTGACCCGGCCTGACTACCCTCGCAGCTAATTTTTCCATAGTATGTTGTGTTAATTGAAAAAGTTTGAGATACCATCGTCAGCTGAGAGTTTATTAACTGGTACACATTTTTATGTGTTTTACTGTCTTTAAATGTTTAATATAACTTTTTTTTTCTTCAGTGCAGTGTTGTCACATTATTTTTATGAAAAGATAAGGTATCAATTTCATAAAATTATCTCTGATTAAGTGTCGTAAGCAGCAATGGTGACAAAAAGTTTAGGTGTAGCTATTAAAAAATCAATTAAATCGGAAATAAAATTATAATTTGGTGGGTGAGGGTTGAGAATACATTGTATATGAGTATGACATCGTATTCCAAATGTCCGTAACTGTAGAAGGTTTATCTTAAATTGGAATTAATGTGGAATTTATCAGACTTTTTCAAATGACACTTTTCGTCAAATGAATGTTTTCATAATGCACAACACACCTTTTATTCGTCTGTTCACTAGATTTTATTCGTCTAAATTGGTTAATAAATTTTACCTGTTTAGACTGTTATCAGTACAAATACTATTTTAAGTAACAATTTTAATTAGCAAATATCTCATTCACAGTTTGACTAATTAACACATAAAAGTACATGGACATAGATCAAATGCAAACTGATTTAGTCTGAAAATTTGGACATCGTGAGTGCAGTGGTTTTTGCAAACAAGCGAACACAAATTTTGGGACGGAACCCACGAGTAAGAACAATATATCTCCCACCTCTCTGAGGCGGGGAGATATAAAAAAACAATATATTAAAACAATTTGTTGCAACCATTATCAAATCGATACTTTACTATCGAGAGTGAAGAAATATTTTAGACTCGCGACCTTACTGAATGAAAATTTCCCCCTATGAAATGTCTCTAAAACACAACACCTATTGGTGAAAACGTCGCTTGTACCAACTTCTGAGAGTGAGAGAAATAGATTTAATCTATTAATGTATATCTTTTGTTTAAAGACACAAACATGTTTTAGAAATCGGAAGTTTAAGGCTAACTGCTTCTCTGCCAAGAGCGCTATAAACTCGATTAACGAGGTGTCCAAAAATAAAAGTTGTCATTTTTCTGTACTCAAATTGTGTCAATCGAAATTCTCTCAATGTTTTACACATATTTTGATTTGATCTGCCCATAATTATGTAGAAAGTTAATTCACAAAAAACTTCGTTATTTTATTATTATATAAATTTTGTTGTGTGACAGGAATGGAACAATACTTTACGATGGAATTTACCTACCCGGTCTCTTCCCACGTTACAGAGATGATCCAAAACGAGGACTGGAGTATCTGAGGACATTCCCATCAAGGCCTACTGACATCTTGATCTGTGGAGCGATGAAGTCAGGTACCCTGTTAACAGTTTGCAAACTTCTATAACAAACAAAAATACATGAAAAATTAAAAAAAAAAAACAAACAAAAATACAAGAAAAATAAAAAAACAAACAAACAAAAACAAAATGAATACAAAAAAGTAAAATATGAAAAATATAAATACGATTTATGTGGTGAGGCGTAGACTTTAGGCTTAAAATAATTGTACCCGTTTTCAGCCATATGGAATATTTGTTTTACAAAAATGATGCCACCTTCTTAGCATATAACAAAATGCCGAGGTTACTGTTAATTTAGGTTCTCCATATGCGCATTTCGACAACTTATGTCTCATCAGTGCAACTCAAATCAAAATATTTGAAAATCCATGAACCAAAATATGTGTAAAAGCTGATACAGAACAAATTACCAATAGGATCTAAATAGGAAAGCCAACATTAGCTAAGAGAAGAGCACCTATGTAAGAGGGAGATACTCCTTAGGTTTATAGAACATTTTCTTAAATTTAGATATTGCACATTTTCAAATTAAATCGGTTTTCGGGCCAACAACGAAGTACTGGCTACTTGGTTGGTGAATATCTTTGGGGACTACCGTCCACCAGCAGTGGCATCGGCAAACTGACGAAAAGGTGTTTGTCTATGATTAGGTTGTTTTTTTTTATGATTATTTAAGATGGAAGCATGGAGTCATAAAATCAAACACCACTAAAGAAGTAATTTACAGCAGGTTCTAGTCGATACATAAAACTTTGGATTTGTTCATGTGTTACACTCTAAGGGTTTGTTTCATTATTTCATGAGCAATGAGTCATTCCGTTTGAATAAACAAATTGATATTTTAGAGAAAATAAATAATATTGACATATATCTTAATGAATCTTTGACACAGTTACATGTATTGTCTTTGGCCTTCCGTCTTCTTGTGTTCTTGCATTTGCCTTGTATCTGGACTTTAATTTGTGTAATCTTGAGCTTTATGATTTTGCCTATATTGATGCAAGTGGAAGATCCGATAAAATACTGTTGATATGTTGATGAATTCGCGGATTACCTAGATTGAGTAGAATTTTTAAACAGTCACCAGATATCCTAAATAATTGTCCCGTTATATTTTACCAATTCTTAGTTATTTGGATATCCACAACTTTTATCGTTTATAGTGCACGATTACCATTCTGAAAATTTCACGATCAGAAATCAAAGAAAGGTATGGTAAGCAACCTTTCTGTCCATTTTCATAAATTCTGATTTTTTTTGTTTACCTCATGTTATCAGTTTCCATGGCAATGGTCGATTATTTGAAGTCTTTGGCCATCTTCCATGTTAGAACTTCTGATTTTTTCAATTTTTCACGGCTTTTCCATTCTAATGGCAACGGTTGCCGTTTTTAAGTCTTGGCAATCAGAAACCAATTTTACGCATGTATGACAACTTTCCCTTAAATAATTTCTAATACTGAGCACTTTTGATTTTCCTGCCCCTATCCATTTCCATGGAAACGGCGGTCATTGAGAATTCCAAGCCAGAAATTTTGCTCCCTTAGATCTCTATTCATTTAAACATTCTAGCAAAGTCTTAACGGCACACAATGACTTGGCATTTTTTAGTTCGGCCCTTTTGTGGAATTTTTACTTATGAAGCTAATCTTGATTTTATGTTCTTCGATATAATTGAATGGTCAGCCAAAACCTGAGCAAGACTTCCGTCTTGCATCCTACTTGTAATTTGTTCTCTATCAGCTTTAACATATATTTCGGTTTATGGATTTGCAAATGTTTTTATTTGATTCGCGCTGAGGAGACATAAGTCGTCCAAATGTGTATATGCAGAAACTAAATTTACAGTAACTTCGGTATTTTGTCATTTGTAACCACTGGGCCGATGCCACCTTTGGTGGACTGTCAGTCCCCTAGGGTATTCACCGACCCAGAAGCCAGCACTTAGGTGCTGGTCCGAAAACCGATAATACATGCAATATATAAATTTTTGTAAAGTTTGTTGAAAACTGAGGAGTATCTCCATCATGCAAAGCTCAGTAGTATATAGGGACGAACAAACTCACATTTGTCGTGGTGGTGCTGTGGTGGTGCCGGAAGTGACGTAGACCGGAAATGACGTGACCGGAAGTCACGTGACCGGAAGCGGAAGTCACGTGACCGATGTAGAACATGTCAACATTGCGCATGCGCAACCGGAAGTAGGCCTATTTTAGACCCTAGTCGGCCATATTGACCGGAAATGACGTGTTTGAAGAGTGCAAGGCCCCGTAGGGTCATGTATGACCTTAGTCCATGACGCATGCGTGACCGGAAGTGGGCGTAGCCCCATATGTAGACCGGAAGGGATGTGTATCTACTGTAAGTAGCCATATTGACCGGAAATGACGTGTTGGAACAGCACGCGACCCCGCAGGGGTATCGTATGACCTTATTACATAACGCATGCGCGACCGGAAGTGGGCGTTGCCCCTGTTGTAGACCGGAAGTGGTCTTGTTTGAAGCCCTATTCAGGTATTTTGACCGGAATTGACGTGTTGAAACAACACGTTAACCCGCAGGGGTGTTGTATGACCTTACTACAGTGTACATGCGCGACCGGAAGTGGGCGTAGCCCCATATGTAAACCGGAAGTGGATGTGTATCTACTGTAAGTAGCCATATTGACCGGAAATGACGTGATGAAAGAGTGCAAGACTCCCAGGGGTCTTGTATGACTTTAGTGGAGTGTACATGCGCGACCGGAAGTGGGCGTAGCCCCATGTGTTAACCGGGAGTGCGGGAATTCTGATTTTGCTTGTGTTGTAATACCATTTTGCCCCTTTTTCTGTATAGTTCTTTGTATTTTCTTCCCTTTTCTGTCATTTCCTTCCTTGTCCCACCGTTTTTATTATCGGTATACCTTTTCAAGCCCTTTTCAATGTTGTTCTGCAATCCAATGTTTAGACTAATATCTAGACGTTGTCATTCAGCAATTGTCATTATATTTCTGGAGGTGTCTTCTATCACGTCCGCGTTCGTCAAAGGGACATAACTCTTGTGAGTTCCCGCGTTTTTTATCTGTGTGTGTCTTCTATCACGGCCGCGTTCGTCAAAGGGACATAACTCTTGCTACTTATTTCCCGCGCTTTTTTATCTGTTGTAATAGCATTTCACCTTTTTCTCAGTATTGTTCTTTGTAATTTCTCCCTTCTCATCCAATGTTTAGACTAAAGTCTTCTTGTGTTACCTTTTGTATGTGCTATTTTATTATTTTCCACTTTATTTCATAATTATCTTTCCTTTTCATCCAATCCTTAGAGGTATTTCCCTTTTTTCCCGCCAAATTCCTATAGTGTCGTCTGTTATTGCCATTTTGTTTCCTATTATATTACATAATTATCTCCCTTTTTCATTCAATTCTTAAAGTGATTTCCTCTTCCCTACCAGATTTCTATAATAATGTCGTCTGCTATTGGTTTTTTATTATTGTTTCCTATTTCATTTCATAGTTTTTTTCCCCTTTCATCCAATTCTTAGAGTTATTTCCCCTTACCTGCCTAATATCTATACTGTCGCCTGATATTTTTAGATTTCCCGCCATTTGTCATCCAATCCTTAGAGATATTTCCCCTTTGTCGCCATAATTCTAAAGTGTCGTCTGCTATTTTTAGCTTTCCCACCATTTTTCATCCAATTCGTAGAATTATTTCCCCTTTTTCCACATTATTTCATAACCAACCTCCTTTATCTAACAACTAACCCTAACCTTAGTTGCTATGACAACTCTGTATTCATTTATTTTTAAATTTGAATGTTATTCTGTTATTTATTTCTAACTATTACAGTTATTTTTCTTTTTTTCTAGTTTTGAATGTCGTACTATTTTTCTTATTCAAAATATCGATTACCTTACCCTAACTTTGCTAAGTTCCCCCCTTACCCTGACTTCAAACCCTTAATGTTAACCTTAGACCCTATCACTTACATTACACCAGAACTCTTGCCTTAACCTTACAAAAACCTAACCCTATTACTAGTATCTTAACCCTAACCTTTAAGCTATTCACACTGACACCAACACTTAGCCCTTAACCTAGACATAAGCACTATCATAATAATCTAGCCGTAACCTAATACTAATACAACGTCGAATCCTAAACTATTCTTAAGCTCTGTAACAACCTCGAACTTAACCCTTTTACTAACTTTTTAACCCTAATCTTTAAGCTAATCACCCATTTACTAACAGTGAGCCCTTAACTTAAACACGAGCTCTAACAATATATTCTAACCATAACCTAATAATTACACAACCTCATGTCAACCGTAACATAACCTTTACTTACCCTTTCTTACTCTAATCCAAAACCTAATACTTACTTAAATCGAACCCTTAGTCCTAGCCAAACTTAATTCTACCATATATACACTCTAATTCTAAATCCTAACCCTAAATCTAACTAACCTAATAATAACACAATATATTCCTAAATTGTAAACCTATGTTATGCCTAGCCTTATCCTAACCCTATGTCAAGCTTAACACAACCTATTCCTAAGTAGTAAACCAATTTTAAGCCTATTCTTTTAATCTTAACATAACCCTTACACTAACTCTTTCTTATTCTTACTAACCCTTGCTTACTCTAATTCTCACCATAACACTAACGTAACTTTAACCCTAAGTCCTAACCGTTACCTTATACTAGCACTAAACTAACCTTAACCCTAACCTAACCCTTTCCACAATTTAATCTTAAGCTTTCCCTATCACTAACATTTAAACTTACCTTAATCACCTTTACCTGGAATTTGAGCTCTAAGCCCTTATCCTAACCTAACAATAATTCCGAACCATCCTTTTTACTAACCCTAATCATAATACATAACGATATCTAACATTACTTACCAATACTTAATCTATCCCTATACCCTAACCTAAGTATTAACAATAATTCAATACTAACACAACCTCACCTCTAACCCTTGAACTATTCCTAAGCTATAACCATAACCTTAACCCTTACCTCATTTCAACATTAACTCTACCCTCACTAACCCTTACTTACTCTAAATCTTAACCTAACACTAATTTAACTTTAACCCTAATACTAGCACAATCTTCAACACTTATAAATATCTAAGCCCTAAACCAATTTTGCCCCTTACTTTAACCTTGATCCTACATGTAGCCCTTATTCCGACCCCTACCTTTATCTTACTAACCCAATTCATAACCCTGAATCTAAAATCCAACCGTAATGATGCATGATATTTTAAACATAACGTTATGATGTATTATTCTAACAGAAACGATCCTAAACATAAAACCCTTATAATGAACGTTACCCCAGCCCAACCTTAACCCAAATGATGAATATAATCCAATCATTAATCCTAAAAATATATGTGATTCTAATCCAAGTGATCTTAATCATACTTAGCCATTAAACTGATTGTGTAACCAAAGTCCTTAATTTTATAACGAATCAATCTCAACTAATCCAAACCCAACTCTAACCTTAAGCCAAGCCTTCTCACCTTTCCCTAACTTTTACTCTAATTCAACCAACTCCTCAACCAACCATACATAAATCCAACTTTAACAATACCAATATACTAACGCTACAACTTCAACCCTACCCTTACTACCCTAAATTATACTGATAATATAATTCCAAACATAACCTAATTGATATGAAATATCCTAACCATACCCCAAATAGTGTATTTCATCTTACACAAAAGAATGTATGTATTCCTAAGCCTTATATTAACCATAGCCTCAACCCTAAGTCCTACACTTTGGTACTCTAACCATAATCCTAAGCTATGACCTTAACGAACCCTAACTTTAATGTAATCTTCAACAATACCTCTTTCATATATATAAACCAACCTCAGCCTAACTGATATATTTAATGAACTTATGTATGTGTCACTGTGCAGTTCTAAACTGAAATGAAATATGTAAACCTTCACCCAAATAATAACCCTTACCTTAATGATGTATACTAAACCCAGTGATAAAATGATCCAAATGATCTATACGATGCTAACGTTAAAACTTATAATGATTACCTAACCTTTAGCTTTCAAACTTTTTTCTAAAATTATCATTTTATTGCTGCTGCTGCTGCTGCTGCCTCTCGTCCACACTTGGATATGTCTGCTGCTGCTGCTGCTGGTGGAGGTGGTGGATTGATAGGCTATTGTGGTGGTGGCNAAATTTTGGTTTAAATTGTTAACCACTAGCAATTGTGTTTTAAGCAACAGTTATATTTATTTGTTGGAAAATTTGATTTGTTGTCCTAATAACAAATCAAACTGGTTATATTTTATAAAAAATGAGTTGTTTTCCATTGGACTTGGAGACATATGGTGTAACAAAGATACTTTTACGAATATTGATATTTGTGAACTTCAATTTAATATTGTAAAACAAAGGTTATATGATTGTACCAAACAAGAGCTTGATACACAATTACGTACTTCTGCTATCAATATATGATTGACAATTTTTGTCTGCAAACTTACTTATGTAAACCTATTCCTAGTTATTGTAAAGAATATATCACAAAAATGAGATTATCTAGCCACAATTTAGCTATAGAATGTGGTAGATTTACAGGTATTTCCAGAAATGAACGTTACTGTCCTTTTTGTAAAAATGATCTTGAGGACGAAATGCATTTTATTTTAAAGTGTCCTATTTTTCATGGACTGAGAAAATCTTTTATAAAACCATACTTTTGGAAAAATCCATCAATGTATAAATATATCCTACTTATGAGTTCAAATAATGTAAAAGAATTATGTAATTTGGGTAAATATATATATAGAGCCTTAAAACTAAGAAATGAGTTACTATAGTTACTTTGTCATTATTGAATGTAGTTATGTAATATAATTATAATACAATTCTCTGTTACATATTGTTCTGTTGTATACCTATAGTTATATGACTTTGGTAAAATAAAGAATATAAAGATATTTGCGAGCATAGGGGACTTTTCCATTTCTGTTTTGTTTGTTTGTTTGTTTTTTCACAATTCTAATTATTATTATAGATAATAATAATATGACTTTTTAAACATTACACTTTTTTATTCAAATCAAAATGAACTAATACTCTGCGGAACGATTAAGAATTTTAAAAGAAAAGACATGGCCATATCTTTTATTTCTAAAATTAATTGATATTCGATGTATATCCAAAATGAAATATTTCCGTTCAAACTATGTTGGTATAAGTTAACTAACATCAAGATGAAGACATGAATAAAAGCCCCTTCCTTGGTAAACAGGAGTTTCTTTGTGCATCGTGCATCAAATAAATAAACTAGTGAGATACTACAAAATGTACTTTTATCAAACTATTTCAAACGTTATTTTATGCAGATGGCTGACAGTTATCTGTGTTTATAGTGAAAAAACATTTAATATATAAAAAAATAAATATTTCCATGTAAATTCTAATAATATAAATTCAAATTATCAAAATTCAGAATTTAAAGACCATAATATCTATATATTATTCTATTTTATGAAAATTTATACTTTTTAATTAGATCAAGTATTAAAATAAATATGATGTAATCATAAATATGATAATTATTGGTCGATTTTAAAAACACAGAATTTAAAGAAAGATAACTCTACTACATGGGACATTTTCATTTGCCTACTGAAAAAACACAAAAATAAACTTTTTCGACACAGCAAATAAATAGTAGCTGTTGATACCATAATATCAGTTGACACTAAATTAAGAATGTGCAATCTTAAACATAAACCTAAGTGTATAGAAAGGTCATCCAAAGTAAGCAGGTTACACCAAAATGTCCACTTCGCAACGTTTCAATTTCCTCTTTCAAAAATGAGAAAAATGTTTTTTGTAACGATATTTTTTGTAGTATCTAGAACTGCAGATAATTAAGTACTAGATAATAATAAGATACATTAACAAAATCACTAGTAAAGCACCACAGGCATACTTTTAACGTTTTTTGACGGAAAATTATGAAAATATGCAATATTCAATTGTCAAATTCAAACGGAAAAACCATGCAATAGGAAATGTCATTCAAGCATCAAAATTACTCATCTTGTACCTTCAGTATTGTATCAAGCAAATAAAATTTCTTTACAGATTTTCTTAAGAAAATGTACGAATGTCCACTTTGCAACGGTCCACTTCGCAACGATTATAGCACATTTAGCTGTCAAATGCGGATAAAACCTGCTACTTTTCTTCTTTTTTTTTATTTTAATTTCCAGCAAGCATGCATCAGAATTCTTGCAATTTATTCTTATAAAATTTTGTGGTAGAGGTGCAGCAGTTTGTGCGATACACTAAGAGGTTTTGTCCACTACGTAACGTCCTAATGAGCGTTGTACAGTGGACATATTTACATGTTACTGGCGATTTCTTCTTTATCATATATCCTAGACCCACAATTCAACAAGTACCGTACAATGCATAAGGTAAGTTATAATTATTATGAATTTCATGAATTTATAATGGACGTCTCTTGGAAATATTGACCGTTGCGAAGTGGACAAGAAAAAAAAATACGGTGTCAACTGTGCCAACAAATTCAATCACCTAAGAGTAATGGATTGTAACATATCTGTTCTCTGCTATTTTACAGATAGAATAGAAGATGACGAACTTTTCTACAGCAAAAAATGTAATCTTATTCACAAAACGAGCGCTCTGTTGCCTATTTAGCGTTGACGTTGCGAAGTGGACATTTTTCTATGGACACCGATTAAAAACTGATTTGAGAAAATTTGTTACAACTACTCCCAATGAATGAACTCTTTTTTAATTGTTTAAATGTATTTCTAATAGATAACAGTTAAAAAATGGCAAACAAAATCAGGCAAATTATACAAAAATGGGATGTTTGCAGATATTTGTCAGTGTGGACAGACGCTTTTTGCTGTTTTGGGGCAAAATATTCACAGATGTCCTATTCAAAACTAAATAAAATGTTATGTCGATTGTCGAGCAGAAGCTATATTTACCAACAGCAAAAAAGAAAAAAATGTTAAAATTCAAAGAAAAACATTTACTGGACAGAAAAATGGACTTTTTTGAAAACGTCCCACATAACGATCAATAGACAATCAATAATATGTCTTCCTGATACTGAGGAAACGGTGGTGTATGAATATTTGTAGTATTAATTATTATAACATGAACATATCGCTTCAAATCATTAGTAAAAATTAGTAAAAACCTTTTAAATTATGTGTATTCAGATAATTGATCTAGGGTGAGTTAAACTGATAACAAGTGGCGAAATACCGAACTATTTCCTACACCATGACATTGTGATCTGTACCAAAAACAATTAAATTTGTATATACTCTTGAATAGATAGTACGCACTGATCGAGTATATGAAAATGAAATCTACTACCAATATGAAAAGAGTCGGGGATATCCGAAAAAATACAAACGGTCGTTAATCAATTATTGATATTATAGAAAAAGAAGGGAAATATGTTTACACTAGTGGCAGCAAATTAGCCAATGAATGTCATACAGCATCGACACTTGGTAGGACATTGACTGTACACTTGAGTCAACCTTGAAATACTTAAACGTTGCTATTTCCTACCTTCCTTTCAGTTACAGGACAGCTGATGATAGAATGCAACCTATCAGAAAACTAAAAAGCGTTAAAGATGA
Source organism: Modiolus philippinarum (assembly GCA_002080025.1). Classification (NCBI taxonomy): domain Eukaryota; kingdom Metazoa; phylum Mollusca; class Bivalvia; order Mytilida; family Modiolidae; genus Modiolus; species Modiolus philippinarum. Next base: position 209,283 of record MJUU01046958.1, on the reverse strand, counting down.
TTTTATACAACAATTAATAGTTTCACGACAGGATGTGAAATTTCGTGTGTATTTCGAGAAAAATGTATAAAAAACATCACAATCATTACCTGCTGGCGTTTAAGGGGGTAGACCTGGTAAGCCTAAAATTTTCCACTGAGTGAAAATATGTGATTTATTTTATTGAGAAAACTCGATAAATCACCGCTATCTATATAATTTTGTTATTACCCTAACCAACTCGTCGTTTGTATTCTACTACTGATGTGAAATTATTATCTTAGTACTTTAAAGTACTGTTACATACAATTTTGCCTTGACCTACTGAGTTATAAAAGAAATAATAATATATGCATTTATGATGTAATCACAAGTGTTATTCTTTA
>MJUU01046958.1:173818-198283 GCA_002080025.1 Modiolus philippinarum | reverse complement strand
AGTATTTTTGCAACACAATGTTTTCATAAATTTTTTATCGTTTCCGAGATATCGCGATAACAAATTTCGAATGGCGGCCATTTTGAAAATGGCGGATGAAAAAAAATTTTGACCACAGATTTGTAATCAGAGCCATACAGGCTACCTGGATACCAAATTTTATCAAAATCGGATAACTTTAAGAAATTTGCATATTTAGGGGTCAAAAAACGCGTAAACGGGGTCGCGACCCAAAAAATTTTTTTTCGCATAACGAAACATCCTGAGGATAAATGCAACATTTTCCCGGCATCAGAATTTTGATATCGGTTACGGTTTTTGAACAAACATGATAACAAGGTTTTCGGTCTTCGGGGAGATAACTCCGTTACTAAAAATAGATCAGTTTCACAGGGTCAGTGGCTTCGTCCCCTTACAAAGCCGATTAAGTGTACCAAGTATCGAAGTGATATGTCGCGACACTTTTTTGCTTTGGGCGGCAGAAAAAAAAAGAAAAATAATAATAATAATAATCAGAAGAAATACAATAAGGTCTTTCACTTGTGGTGAAAGACCTTAATAAATAATAATAATACAGAAAGGTCTTTCCGATTGAAACGGGAAAGACCTTAATTAAAATGACAATTGTTCAGAGAATAATTGCAAGGTCTTTCCCAGTATATGAAAATGCATCAAGGGCTACAACTCAAAAACAGTTCATCGCAGCTTTCGTTCAATTAAATGTTATGAAGATCTCAATGAGAGAAATATTTTTTCAACACAATATTTTCATAAATTTTTGTATCGTTTCCGAGATATCGTGATAATAAATATGAAATAGCAGCAATTTTAAAAATGGCTGACGAAAGATTTTTTTTTTGGCCAACCATTAATGTAGATCTTAATGAGAGGAATATTTTTGCAACACAATGTTTTCATAAAATTTTTATCGTTTCCTAGATATCGCGATTACAAAATTTCAAATAGCCGTCATTTAAAAAAAGGCAGAAGAAAAAAAAATTTTGGCCTGTCATTAATGTGGTCTTAATGAGAGGAATATTTTTGCAACACAATGTTTTCATAAATTTTTTAACGTTTCCTAGATATGGTGATTACAAAATTTCAAATAGCCGTCATTTGAAAAATGGCCGACGAAAAAAAAATGTTTGGCCAGGCATAAATTTAGATCTTAATGAGAGGAATATTTTTGCAACACAATGTTTTCATAGATCTTTTATCATTTCCGAGATATCGCGATAACAAACTTTCAAATAACCACAATTTTGAAAATGGCCGAAGCAAAAAAAAATTTGGCCAGTCAATAATGTAGATCTTAATGAGAGAAATATTTTTGCAGCACAATATTTTCATAAATTTCTTATCGTATCCGAGATATCGCGATAACAAAATTCCAACTACCGGCCAATTAAAAAATGGCCGACGAAATTTTTTTTTGGCCAGCCATAAATGTATATCTAAATAAAAGGATTATTTTTGCAACACAATGTTTTCATAAATTTTTTATCGTTTCCGAGATATCGCGATAACAAAATTTCAAATAGCTGCCATTTATAAAATGGCCGACGAAAATTTTTTTGGCCAGCCATTAATGTAGATCTTAATGAGAGAAGTATTTTTGTTACACAATGTTATCATAAATTTTTTATCGTTTCCGAGATATCGCGATAACAAAATTTGAAATAGCCGCCATTTCAAAAATGGCTGGCGAAATATTTTTTTTGGCCAGCTACCAATGTTGATCTTAATGAGAGGAATATTTATGCAACACAATGTTTTCATAAATTTTTTATCGTTTCCGAGATATTGCGATAACAAAATTTCGAATGGCGGCCGGTTTGAGAATAGCGGCCAAAAAATTTTTTTGATCCCATATTTGTAATCAGGACCATGAAAGCTACCTGGAAACCAAATTTCATCGGAATCCGACAACTTTGAGAAATCGACATTTATCGGGGTCAAAAACGCGTAACCGGGGTCGCGACTCCCAAATTTTTTTTTCTTGACAAATCATCCTGAGGATGAGTCCAACATTTTCCCCACCTCAGTTTTTTTTATATTGGTTACGGTTTATGAGCAAACATGATAACAAGGTTTTCGGTCTTCGGGGAGATAACTCTGTTACTAAAAATAGATCGGTTTCACAGGGTCAGTGGCTTCGTCCCCTTCCTAAGTTGATTAAGTGTACCAAGTATCGAATTGATATGTCGCGACACTTTTTCGCCATGGGCGACAGAAAAAAAAGTATAATTAAAGAGACAATTGTTCAGAGAACAATCGCAAGGTCTTTCCCAGTCAATGTTATGTTTTATGTTATGTTCATGCTTAAAATCATCTTGATAGTCGCACATTGTCTCCATTATGTTAAGAGAGGCAATTTCAAATCGTTTTAAAGATTTTACATTAAAGAAAACCAAAAATTGGCTATGATTTGGACCGATGACCTTGATGACCTTTGACCTTGGTATCAAATTGAAGGTCTCTTCTTACTGATTAATTTGATATGTTACATGACCATACTATCTGTGAAGGATTAAAAGTTATACGTAAAAAAACGCTTTCTGAAATGCTTCAAGGGCAATAACTCTTCTGGGAGTCTTCGGAAAGCTTCGGTCCAATGAATCAAATGTAGCCCTTGACATGATGAACATTTTTGATGATATAATTTTTCAGCTATCTATTACGGTTATTGAGTTGATATGCTAACAAGGTCAAAGGTCAAGGTCAAAGGTCACCGATGACCTTCAACCTGGTACTCAAATTGAAGGTCTTTTCATGCTGTTCACTTTAAACATATATGTTTACTATATTATCTGTAAGCGTTTAAAAGTTATTCGCAAAAACCCAATTTACGGAAACGCGTTAAGGGCTATAACTCAAAAACGATTCGTCGAAGAGTTTTCGTTCAATTGAATCAAATGTTGATCTTCATGAGAGGAACATTTTTGCCATATAATGTTTTCATAAATTTTTTATCGTTTGCGAGTTATCGCGATAACAAAATTTCAAATAGCCGCCATTTTGAAAATGGCGGTCAAAGATTTTGTTGACCACCCTTTTTTAATCAAGGCCATGAAAGCTACCTGGAAACCAAATTTCATCAAAATCCGACAACTTTGAGAAATTTGCATATTTAGGGGTCAAAAACGCGTAACCGGGGTCGCGAACCAACAAATTTATTTTTTTCATGACAAATCTTCCTGAGGATGAGTCCAACATTTTCTCCAACTCAGTTTTTTTATATCGGTTGCAGTTTATGAGCTTACCTGCTAACAAGATAAACCGTATTTGGGGAGATAACTCTGTTACTAAAAATAGAATCGGTTTACAGGGTGACCTTAGTCGAGCTACGCCAGTGCTTGTTAAGTGTACCAAGTTTGGTTATGATTGGTCTAAGCAGTTCGACAACATTGATGGCAGAAGAAAAAAAAGAAGAAGAAGAATGATTAAAACGACAATTGTTCAGAGACCAATTGCAAGGTCTTTCCCAGTACATGAAAACGCGTCAAGTGCTACAATTCATAAACAGTCGCACAGTTTTAGTTCAATTGAATCAAATGAAGATCTCAATGAGAGAAGTATTTTTGCAACACCATGTTTTCATAAATGATTTTTCGTTTCTGAGATATCACGATAACAAAATTTCAAATAGCCGTCATTTTGAAAATGACCGAAAAAATTTTTTTTGGCCAGCCATAAATGCAGATCTTAATGAGAGGAGTATTTTTGCAACACAAAGTTTCCATAAATTTTTCATCGTTTCCGAGATATCGCGATCACAAAATTTCAAATAGCCGCCATTTTGAAAGTGGCCAAAGAAAATATTTTGCCAGTCATAATTGTAGACCTTAATGAGGGGAGTATTTTTGCAACAGAAATTTTTAATAAATTTTATATCGTTTCCAAGATATCGAGATAACAAAATTTCAAATAGCCGCCACTTAAATAGCCGACAAAAAAAATTTTGGCCGGGCATAAATGTAGATCTGAATGAGAGGAATATTTTTGCAACACAATGTTTTCATATTTTTTTTATCATTTCCGAGATATCGTGATAACAAAATTTTAAATAGCCGCCATTTTGAAAATGGCCGAAGAATATAATTTTTTGGCCATCCATAAATATAGATCTTAATGAAAGGATTATTTTTGCAACACAATGTTTTCATAAATTTTTTATCGTTTCCGAGATATCGTGATAACTAAATTTCAAATAGCTGCCATTTTGAAAATGGCCGAAAAAAAAAATTGGCCAGCTATAAATGTAGATCTTTATGAGAGGATTATTTTTGCAACACAATGTTTTCATATATTTTTTATCGTTTCTGAGATATCGCGATAACAAAATTTCAAATGGCGACCATTTTGAAAATGGCGGACAAATTTTTTTTGACCAACCAGAAATGTAGATCTTCATGAGAGGAGTATTTCTGCAACACAATGTTTTCATAAATTTTTTATCGTTTTCGAGATTTCGCGATAACAAAATTTCGAATGGTGGCCATTTTGAAAATGGCGGACAAAATATTTTTTTGACCAACCAGAAATGTAGATCTTCATGAGAGGAGTATTTTTGCAACATAATGTTTTCATAAATTTTTTATCGTTTCCGAGATATTGCGATAACAAAATATCGAATGGCGGCCTTTTTAAAAATGGCGGAGAAATTTTTTTTTTTGACCAACCAGAAATGTACATCTTCATGAGTGGGGTATTTTTGCAACACAATGTTTTCTTAAATTTTTTATCGTTTCCGAGATATCGCGATAACAAAATTTCGAATGGCGGCCATTTTGAAAATAGCGGACGAAAAATTTTTTTGACCACATATTTGTAATCAAGATCATAAAAGCTACCTGGAAACCAAATTTCATCGAAATCCGACAATTTTGAGAAATCCACATATTTCGGGGTCAAAAACGCGTAACCGGGGTCGCGACCCCAAATTTTTTTTTGCATGACAAATCATCCTGAGGATGAGTCCAATATTTTCCTCACCTCAGTTTTTTGATATCGGTTACGCTTCATGAGCAAACATGATAACGAGATAAACCGTATTCGGGGAGATAACTCTGTTACTGAAAATAGAATCGATTTACAGGGTGACCTGAGTCGAGCCAGGCCAATGCCAGTTAAGTGTACCAAGTTTGGTTATGATTGGTCAAAGCACTTTGACAACATTGCTGGCAGAAGAAAAAGAAGAAGAAGAAGAATCAAACGAAATACAATAAGGTCTTTCCACTGTAGTGGGAAAGACCTTAGTAATTAAAAGGTCAATTGTTCAGAGAACAATTGCAAGGTCTTTCACCAGTTTTCACCACAATTACATTCGAATGGTGGTCATTTTCAAAATGGTGGACGAAATTTTTTTTAGACCATCCACGAATAAAGATCCCAGAGAGAGGAGTATTTTTGCTACACAATGTTTTCATAAATTTTTTATCGTTTTCGAGATATCGCGATAACGAATTTCGATTGGTGGCCATTTTCAAAATGGCGGACGAAAAATTTTTTTGACCAACCATAAATGAAGATTTTAAAGAGAGGAGTATTTTTGCAACACAATGTATTCATAAATTTTTTATCGTTTCCAAGATATCGCGATAACAAAATTTTAATGGCCGCCATTTTGAAAATGGCAGACGAAATTTGTTTTGACCAACCATAAATGTTGATCTTCATGAGAGGAGTATTTTTGCTTCACAATGTTTTCATAATTTTTTTATCATTTCCGAGATGTCGCAATAACAAAATTTCGAATGGCGGCCATTTTGAAAATGGCCAACGATTTTTTTTTTTGACCAACCATAAATGAAGATCTTTAAGAGAGGAGTATTTTTGCAACACAATGTTTTCATAAATTTATTTATCGTTTCCGAGATATTGCGATAACAAAATTTCGAACGGCGGCCATTTTGAAAATGGCGGACGAAAAATTTTTTTTGACCAACCATAAATGAAGATCTTAAAGAGAGGAGTATTTTTGCAACACAGTTTTTTCATAAACTTTTTATCGTTTTCGAGATATCGCGATAACATATTTTTGAATGGCGGCCATTTCGAAAATGGCGGACGAAATTTTTTTTTGACCAACCATAAATGAAGATCTTAATGAGAGGAGTATTTTTGCTTCACAATGTTTTCATACATTTTTTATCGTTTCCGAGATATTGCGATAACAAAATTTCCAATGGCGGCCATTTTGAAAATGGCGGACGAAAAAATTTTTTGACCACAGATTTGTAAACAGGACCAAGAAGGCTACCTGGAAACCAAATCTTATCAAAATCGGATAATTTTCAGAAATTTGCATATTTAGGGGTCAAAAACGCGTAACCGGGGTCGCGACCCAATTTTTTTTTTTTCGCATAACGAAACATCATGAGGATGAATGCAACATTTTCCCAACATTAGAATTTTGATACCGGTTACGGTTTTTGAGCAAACATGATAACAAGGTTTTCGGTCTTCGGGGAGATAACTCCGTTACTAAAAATAGATCGGTCAGTGGCTTCGACCCCTCATTAAGCCGAATAATATGACCAAGTATCGAATTGATATGTCGCAACACTTTTACTCTTTTGGCCGCGAAAAAAAAAGAATAATAATAATAATCAGAAGAAATACAATAAGATCTTTCACTTGTGGTGAAAGACCTTAAAAATAATCAAACGAAATACAATAAGGTCTTTCCACTGTAGTGGGAAAGACCTTAATAATCATAAGAAATCCAATAAGGTTTTTCCACTGTAGTGGGAAAGACCCCTTAATAAAGCAAAAAACAAACAAAAAAAAAACAAAACAAAACAAAAAACAAAAACAAAGAAACAGTAGGTCTCCCCACACTTTGTTTTGGTAACTTAATGAAAAGGAAATTAGATTTAGATTAAAACCAATCTCTAATCGACAATAAAGTAAACGTGTAGGTCGATGCAGCACGTATTGTGACCGTGGAACCAAACTAATAAGTTCTAAAAAAAAAACTCTATAACGACACACACTAGTTAAAACACACAGACACGCGAAAAAGAAATAAACTTTACCCATAAATTGTTTAGCATTACAACAGCACAGTATCATGTAAATTGGTGCCGAATCAAGATGGGAAAACACGTTAAGATTAAACACCCAAAGCAAGCATGAACTAAACATTATTTTTTACCATCTCTCTAGAGACTTTGGTTAAATTATGTTTGTTGACGATCCCGTATCCATGACCAGAAAAGACATGGATGTAGCGATGTAGCGTTGTTCGACATTTAACCAAGAATTCCGTTCAGACCGGTGCTAGGGCCATCTTGAACTTATTATGAGGTATGAGCAGAACTCATTGTTGAAGGCCTCATGGTGACTTCAAGATGAAGAACAGCAATTAAAGCGTTTTTCTTTGCTTGTTTAGAGAGTTTGTTTCATGTACATTTTTTTAATGTCCTTTCGTTGATTATTTGGAACTCTTTTTCCTCCGACTCAAAAACGTGTAAATACACCTCTAACTTAATCTTTCGTAAGAGGCTTAGATCTGTATTTATTCAAACATTCTACCACAGGCTTTAAGATTTGGTATTTTTTAGATAGGTCCTTTGTGGTATTTATACAGACTGCTTGAATGTTGGACATTTTAAGTTAGGGCATAACAAGCAGTTACATGTACTTACATAAAATGATTGTATAGGATCAACGAATGTCAAATTTAGGTCCAGATTTTCAAAAAAAAAAAAACAAAACAAAACAAAACAAAACAGATAACATATATATGAAAAAATTGAATCAAAAACAGAAAGACTGAATGAATACCCTTTTCGNAGATGTAATTATGATGTTAAATTCTATGTTACACGGAACTTTCAATGTTAATTTATTACGCAACTTCACACATGTCCGATGATCGTAAATGGTAGATATCGGTGATCAGAACTCGGAAAAGGATTACCTGTTAAGATTATAGAAAATGATTTTATATTTTTTGTCTTAATAACACCACGCAGACATGTAAATTCTTTCGACTTTCCCCCATATTACACCTCGAGATTGGCATGCAATGACCTACGCAAAATATGAATGCCGCGGATCAATATCGACAGTTCTCTAAAAATATTTGCAAAATGAATAAATAAAAAATAAAGTAAACATTATATTTTACAAGAAAAAATTATTCTGAAACATTGATGTGAAGTTTGTGCGACTGTTTTCACGGAGCGCCAACATTTGGTATCAACAATGGCAGAAACAGAAATCTTCACATTATGGTTATATACTTGTGTGAAATAGTTTTATCTCTTTGATTAACTTTTGACAATAATTCGCTATTTTTAAAGAAAGAAACGGCGATATTTTGGAGTATTTTTTCTAATGAATCTTAAACGATGTTAAATGCCGAGTCGCCATTTTGAAACTAAAACAGATTAGCTTGTGGCGCGTAGCAACAATATCTAAGGGGGCGGAGCTTATCTTCTTATCTCGGAAACATGAATTGTTCAGAGAATAATTGCAAGGTCTTTCCCAGTATATGAAAATGCATCAAGGGCACAACTCAAAAACAGTTCATCGCAGCTTTCGTTCAATTAAATGTTATGAAGATCTCAATGAGAGAATTATTTTTCAACACAATATTTTCATAAATTTTTGTATGGTTTCCGAGATATCGTGATAATAAATATGAAATAGCAGCAATTTTAAAAATGGCCGACGAAAGATTTTTTTTGGCCAGCCATTAATGTAGATCTTAATGAGAGGAATATTTTTGCAACACAATGTTTTCATAAATTTTTTTATCGTTTCCTAGATATCGCGATTAGAAAATTTCAAATAGCCGTCATTTAAAAAACGGCAGACGAAAAAAAAATTGGCCTGTCATTAATGTGGTCTTAATGAGAGGAATATTTTTGCAACACAATGTTTTCATAAATTTTATAACGTTTCCTAGATATGGTGATTACATAATTTCAAATAGCCGTCATTTGAAAAATGGCCGACGAAAAAAAATTTTTGGCCAGACATAAATTTAGATCTTAATGAGAGGAATATTTTTGCAACACAATGTTTTCCTAAATTTTTTATCGTTTCCTAGTTATAGCGATTACAAAATTTCAAATAGCCGTCATTTAAAAAATGGCCGACAAAAAAATTTTAGCCAGTCATTAATGTAGATCTTAATGAGAGGAATATTTTTGCAACACAATGTTTTCATAAATTTTTTAACGTTTCCTAGATATCGTGATTACAAAATTTGAAATAGCCGTCATTTGAAAAATGGCCGACGAAAAAAAAATGTTTGGCCAGGCATAAATTTAGATCTTAATGAGAGGAATATTTTTGCAACACAATGTTTTCATAGATCTTTTATCATTTCCGAGATATCGCGATAACAAACTTTCAAATAACCACAATTTTGAAAATGGCCGAAGCAAAAAAAATTTGGCCAGTCATTAATGTAGATCTTAATGAGAGAAATATTTTTGCAACACAATATTTTCATAAATTTCTTATCGTATCCGAGATATCGCGATAACAAAATTTCAACTAGCGGCCAATTCAAAAATGGTCGACAAAATTTTTTTTTTGGCCAGCCATAAATGTATATCTAAATAAAAGGATTATTTTTGCAACACAATGTTTTCATAAATTGTTTTATCGTTTCCGAGATATCGCGATAACAAAATTTCAAATAGCCGCCATTTACAAAATGGCCGACGAAAATTTTTTTGGCCAGCCATTAATGTAGATCTTAATGAGAGAAGTATTTTTGTTACACCATGTTATCATAAATTTTTTATCGTTTCCGAGATATCGCGATAACAAAATTTGTTATAGCCGCCATTTCAAAAATGGCCGCCGAAAGAATTTTTTTTTGGCCAGCTACCAATGTTGATCTTAATGAGAGGAATATTTATGCAACACAATGTTTTCATAAATTTTTTTATCGTTTCCGAGATATTGCGATAACAAAATTTCGAATGGCGGCCGGTTTGAAAATAGCGGCCAAAAAATTTTTTTTTATCCCATATTTGTAATCAGGACCATGAAAGCTACCTGGAAACCAAATTTCATCGGAATCCGACAACTTTGAGAAATCGACATTTATCGGGGTCAAAAACGCGTAACCGGGGTCGCGACCCCCAAATTTTTTTTTCTTGACAAATCATCCTGAGGATGAGTCCAACATTTTCCCCACCTCAGTTTTTTTTTTATATCGGTTACGGTTTATGAGCAAACATGATAACAAGGTTTTCGGTGTTCGGGGAGATAACTCCGTTACTAAAAATAAATCGGTTTCACAGGGTCAGTGGCTTCGTCCCCTTCCTAAGTTGATTAAGTGTACCAAGTATCGAATTGATATGTCGCGACACTTTTTCGCCATGGGCGGCAGAAAAAAAAGGATAATTAAAGAGACAATTGTTCAGAGAACAATTGCAAGGTGTTTCCCAGTCAATGTTATATTTTATGTTATGTTCATGCTTAAAATCATCTTGATAGTCGCACATTGTCTCCATTATATTAAGAGAGGCCATTTCAAATCGTTTTAAAGATTTTACATTAAAAAAAACCCCCAAAATTGGCTATGATCTTGACCGATGACCTTGATGACCTTTGATCTTGGGATCAAATTGAAGGTCTCTTCTTACTGATTAATTTGATATGTTATATGACCATACTATCTGTAAAGGATTAAAAGTTATACGTAAAAAAACGCTTTCTAAAATGCTTCAAGGGCAATAACTCTTCTGGGAGTCTTCGGAGAGCTTCGGTCCAAATGAATCAAATGTAGCCCTTGACATGATGAACATTTTTGATGATATAATTTTTCAGCTATCTATTACGGTTATTGAGTTTATATGCTAACAAGGTCAAAGGTCAAGGTCAAAGGTCATGGATGACCTTCAACCTGGTACTCAAATTGAAGGTCTTTTCATGCTGTTCACTTTAAACATATATGTTTACTATATTATCTGTAAGCGTTTAAAAGTTATTCGCAAAAAACCAATTTACAGAAACGCGTCAAGGGCTATAACTAAAAAACGATTCGTCGAAGAGTTTTCGTTCAATTGAATCAAATGTTGATCTTAATGAGAGGAACATTTTTGCCATATAATTTTTTCATAAATTTTTTATCGTTTGCGAGTTATCGCGATAACAAAATTTCAAATAGCCGCCATTTTGAAAATGGCGGACAAAAATTTTGTTGACCACCTTTTTTTAATCAAGGCCATGAAAGCTACCTGGAAACCAAATTTCATCAAAATCCGACAACTTTGAGAAATTTGCATATTTAGGGGTCAAAAACGCGTAACCGGGGTCGCGAACCAACAAATTTTTTTTGCATGACAAATCTTCCTGAGGATGAGTCCAACATTTTCTCCAACTCAGTTTTTTTTATATCGGTTGCAGTTTATGAGCTTACCTGCTAACAAGATAAACCGTATTTGGGGAGATAACTCTGTTACTAAAAATAGAATCGGTTTACAGGGTGACCTTAGTCGAGCTACGCCAGTGCTTGTTAAGTGTACCAAGTTTGGTTATGATTGGTCTAAGCAGTTCGACAACATTGATGGCAGAAGAAAAAAAAGAAGAAGAAGAAGAATTAAAACGACAATTGTTCAGAGACCAATTGCAAGGTCTTTCCCAGTACATGAAAACGCGTCAAGTGCTACAATTCATAAACAGTCGCACAGTTTTAGTTCAATTGAATCAAATGAAGATCTCAATGAGAGAAGTATTTTTGCAACACCATGTTTTCATAAATGATTTTTCGTTTCTGAGATATCACGATAATAACAAAATTTCAAAAAGCCGTCATTTTGAAAATGGCCGAAGAAATTTTTTTTGGCCAGCCATAAATGCAGATCTTAATGAGAGGAGTATTTTTGCAACACAAAGTTTCCATAAATTTTTCATCGTTTCCGAGATATCGCGATAACAAAATTTCAAATAGCCGCCATTATGAAAATGGCCAAAGAAAATATTTTGGCCAGTCATAATTGTAGACCTTAATGAGGGGAGTATATTTGCAACAGAAATTTTTCATAAATATTTTATCGTTTCCAAGATATCGAGAGAACAAAATTTCAAATTGCCGCCACTTAAATGGCCGACAAAAAAATTTTTGGCCGGGCATAAATGTAGATCTGAATGAGAGGAATATTTTTGCAACACAATCTTTTCATATTTTTTTATCATTTCCGAGATATCGTGATAACAAAATTTCAAATAGCCGCCATTTTGAAAATGGCCGAAGAATATAATTTTTTGGCCAGCCATAAATGTAGATCTTAATGAGATGATTATTTTTGCAACACAATGTTTTCATAACTTTTTTATCGTTTCCCAGATATCGCGATAACAAAGTTTCAAATAGGCGCCATTTTGAAAATGGCTGAAGAAAAAAAAATTGGCCAGCCTGAAATGTAGATCTTTATGAGAGGATTATTTTTGCAACACAATGTTTTCATAAATTTTTTATCGTTTCCAAGATATCGCGATAACAAAATTTCAAATAGCCGCCATTTTAAAAATGGCCGAAGAAAAAAAAATTTTGGCCAGCCATAAATGTAGATCTTAATGAGAGAATTATTTTTGCCACACAATGTTTTCATAAATTTTTTGTCGTTTCCGAGATATCGTGATAACTAAATTTCAAATAGCCGCCATTTTAAAAATGGCTGAAGAAAAAAAAATTGGCCAGCCATAAATGTAGATCTTTATGAGAGGATTATTTTTGCAACACAATGTTTTCATATATTTTTTATCGTTTCCGAGATATCGCGATAACAAAATTTCGAATGGCGGCCATTTTGAAAATGGCGGACAATTTTTTTTTACCAACCAGAAATGTAGATCTTCATGAGAGGAGTATTTCTGCAACACAATGTTTTCATTAATTTTTTATCGTTTTCGAGATATCGCGATAACAAAATTTCGAATGGTGGCCATTTTGAAAATGGCGGACAAAATATTTTTTTGACTAACCATAAATGTAGATCTTCATGAGAGGAGTATTTTTGCAACATAATGTTTTCATACATTTTTTATCGTTTCCGAGATATTGCGATAACAAAATATCGAATGGCGACCATTTTAAAAATGGCGGAGAATTTTTTTTTTTTGACCAACCAGAAATGTACATCTTCATGAGTGGGGTATTTTTGCAACACAATGTTTTCATAAATTTTTTATCGGTTTCCGAGATATCGCGATAACAAAATTTCGAATGGCGGCCATTTTGAAAATAGCGGACGAAAAATTTTTTTGACCACATATTTGTAATCAAGATCATAAAAGCTACCTGGAAACCAAATTTCATCGAAATCCGACAATTTTGAAAAATCCACATATTTCGGGGTCAAAAACGCGTAACCGGGGTCGCGACCCAAAATTTTTTTTTTGCATGACAAATCATCCTGAGGATGAGTCCAATATTTTCCTCACCTCAGTATTTTGATATCGGTTACCCTTTATGAGCAAACATGATAACAAGATAAACCGTATTCGGGGAGATAACTCTGTTACTAAAAATAGAATCGATTTACAGGGTGACCTGAGTCGAGCCAGGCCAATGCCAGTTAAGTGTACGAAGTTTGGTTATGATTGGTCAAAGCACTTTGACAACATTGCTGGCAGAAGAAAAAGAAGAAGAAGAAGAAGAAGAAGAATCAAACGAAATACAATAAGGTCTTTCCACTGTAGTGGGAAAGACCTTAATAATTAAAAGGTCAATTGTTCAGAGAACAATTGCAAGGTCTTTCNCCAGTTATCGCGATAACAAAATTTCGAATGGCGGCCATTTTGAAAATGGCGGACGAAAATTTTTTTTTGACCAACCAGAAATGTAGATCTTTATGAGAGGAGTATTTTTGCAACACAATGTTTTCACAAATTTTTTATCGTTTTCGAGATATCGCGATAACGAAATTTCGAATGGCGGTCATTTTGAAAGTGGCGGATGAAAAAAAATCTTTGACCCCATATTTGTAATCAGGACCATGAAAGCTACCTGGAAACCAAATTTCATTGAAATCCGACAACTTTGAGAAATCGGCATTAATCGGGGTCAAAAACGCGTAACCGGGGTCGCGACNTTTTTTTGACCAACCATAAATGAAGATTTTAAAGAGAGGAGTATTTTTGCAACACAATGTATTCATAAATTTTTTATCGTTTCCAAGATATCGCGATAACAAAATTTTTAATGGCGGCCATTTTGAAAATGGCCGACGAAATTTTTTTTGACCAACCATAAATGAAGATCTTAATGAGAGGAGCATTTTTGCTTCACAATGTTTTCATAATTTTTTTATCATTTCCGAGATGTCGCAATAACAAAATATCGAATGGCGGCCATTTTGAAAATGGCGAACGAAATTTTTTATTGACCAACCATAAATGAAGATCTTTAAGAGAGGAGTATTTTTGCAACACAATGTTTTCATAAATTTTTTAATCGTTTCCGAGATATTGCGATAACAAAATTTCGAACGGCGGCCATTTTGAAAATGGCGGACGAAAATTTTTTTTTGACCAACCATAAATGAAGATCTTAAAGAGAGGAGTATTTTTGCAACACAGTGTTTTCATAAACTTTTTATCGTTTTCGAGATATCGCGATAACAAATTTTTGAATGGCGGCCATTTCGAAAATGGCGAACAAAATTTTTTTTTGACCAACCATAAATGAAGATCTTAATGAGAGGAGTATTTTTGCTTCACAATGTTTTCATACATTTTTTATCGTTTCCGAGATATTGCGATAACAAAATTTCCAATGGCGGCTATTTTGAAAATGGCGGACGAAAAAATTTTTTTGACCACAGATTTGTAAACAGGACCATGAAGGCTACCTGGAAACCAAATCTTATCAAAATCGGACAACTTTCAGAAATTTGCATATTTAGGGGTCAAAAACGCGTAACCGGGGTCGCGACCCAAATTTTTTTTTCCCATAACGAAACATCATGAGGATGAATGCAACATTTTCCCAACATTAGAATTTTGATACCGGTTACGGTTTTTGAGCAAACATGATAACAAGGTTTTCGGTCTTCGGGGAGATAACTCCGTTACTAAAAATAGATCGGTTTCACAGGGTCAGTGGCTTCGACCCCTCATTAAGCCGAATAATATGACCAAGTATCGAATTGATATCTCGCGACACTTTTACTCTTTTGGCCTCGAAAAAAAAAGAATAATAATAATAATCAGAAGAAATACAATAGATCTTTCACTTGTGGTGAAAGACCTTAAAAATAATCAAACAAAATACAATAAGGTCTTTCCACTGTAGTGGGAAAGACCTTAATAATTATAAGAAATCCAATAAGGTTTTTCCACTGTAGTGGGAAAGACCCTTTAATAAAGCAAAAAAAAAAAAAAAAAAAACAACAAAAAAAAAAAAACAAAACAAAACAAAAAACAAAAACAAAGAAACAGTAGGTCTCCCTACACTTTGTTTTGGTAACTTAATGAAAAGGAAATTAGATATAGATTAAAACCAATCTCTAATCGACAATAAAGTAAACGTGTAGGTCGATGCAGCACGTATTGTGACCGTGGAACCAAACTAATAAGTTCTAAAAAAACCTCTATAACGACACACACTAGTTAAAACACACAGACACGCGAAAAAGAAATAAAGTTTACCCATAAATTGTTTAGCATTACAACAGCACAGTATCATGTAAATTGGTGCCGAATCAAGATGGGAAAACACGTTAAGATTAAACACCCAAAACAAGCATGAACTAAACATTATTTTTTACCATCCCTCTAGAGACTTTGGTTAAATTATGTTTGTTGACGATCCCGTATCCATGACCAGAAAAGACATGGATGTAGCGTTGTTCGACATTTAACCGAGAATTCCGTTCAGACCGGTGCTAGGGCCATCTTGAACTTATTATGAGGTATGAGCAGAACTCATTGTTGAAGACCTCATGGTAACTTCAAGATGAAGAACAGCAATTAAAGCGTTTTTCTTTGCTTGTTTTACCATGCATTTGTAGAGAGTTTGTTTCATGGACATTTTTTTAATGTCCTTTCGTTGATTATTTGGAACTCTTTTTCCTCCGACTCAAAAACGTGTAAATACACCTCTAACTTAATCTTTCGTAAGAGGCTTAGATCTGTATTTATTCAAACATTCTACCACAGGCTTTAAGATTTGGTATTTTTTAGATAGGTCCTTTGCGGTATTTATACAGACTGCTTGAATGTTGGACATTTTAAGTTAGGGCATAAAAAGCAGTTACATGTACTTACATAAAATGATTGTATAGGATCAACGAATGTCAAATTTAGGTCCAAATTTTCAAAAAAAAACAAAACAAAAAAAACAGATAACATATATATGAAAAAATTGAATCAAAAACAGAAAGACTGAATGAATACCCTTTTCGTTTTCAGGAAATCACTGGATTTTTGAGATTATATCAATGTTGATGTCTGGAAAATTAACATACTCAAAGTATAATGTTGTAAATAGTCACCTGGATTTCGTTGAAGTAGATGAAATTGAAAAGAGGGAAGATCCACGAATATTATCTACACACGCCTCTTATAGTTTGATTCCTGAGAAACACAAGAGAGAGAAATATAAAATAGTCTTTATCTTGAGAAATCCGAAAGACAGATGTGTTTCCTTTTTTAAGTTTGTTCAAGGAAAAACAGAAGCTGTACCGTTAGATTGGCCATGGGAGTCTTATTTTGAAGAATATGTGTTGACTGGTATGTGAAAAATGTAAAAAAGGTTGATTACTTGTGGCGATACTTATCGTCAATATTCTTAATTACAATTGAATAAGTGAAGTAATAAGTGAAATTAAAACCATTAGCAAAGTGACCGGTTTAGGTCATTAAAATTATTGCTGTTGGAGTTAACATATGAGTTATGGTCTCATGTTCATTTATTCCATATCCTTTCGTAATATAATTCGTAAAGATAAACATCATTAAAAAGGGGTTGACTGGAATTAAGAACATAACAGATTTCCTTCTGTCATAAAAATCTCTATTTTGACTCTTCAACAAATGAATTATCCTGTTCTACTGTATATTGTTAGACTGGGCCTCTGGACTCATAACTAGGATAACCAAAATTTCACTTGAGAACCTTGGTAACAGGCTTTTGATCAGGTTTGGCAACTGGTAGCGTTGTAACTTGGCCGAGTGATTGTTCAATGTCACTGAACATTAGGTTCTCTAGTCATGGTTTACAATGGTAGCATGCTATGATGACTAAGATAGGAATAAGTAATTTGATACCTGACTAAGTACTAATTATTCTAACTGTATTCTACAATAAGTGAGGCAGTTTAACTTAGAAAAAAATATACAGGGTCTCCCTTGGGCTTCTGTAGTCTAATAACACACACAGACAGAGTATTAATTGGACGGGTGATCTTCTAACCACGGTTTAGGTTGTTTATATCAACAATGCATACAAAAGGGGAGTCTACAGGATAGTAAAAATGTATCTGGGAGGTAAACTTCAGTTGCTTTAGGCCACAGGTCAGTTATTTGTATCACAAACACATTAAAGGGACGTCTTCATGTTATCCTGGACCAATAATAGGAATCAATTGTGGCTGTTAATAATGCGCTCTTAGGTTTTATAGGGTTAAATTTCCAAAGCCCTGGTTTCGGGTCCACAACCTTGCGATGTCTGCTGCTGTTACGCTATTTATACGCTAGAGTGACCAGGAATTTGTGTCAGTGGCACAGGAGTTGTGTCCAGCCCTCTAATTGGTTAATACTATAATTAGTTCCCATTACCTGCGCGGCTTAAACCGGAAATCAATATGGCAGCTATGAAAAACACATGTTTACGTACCATGTTCGGGAGAGGGAAAACGGGGATTGGACCTTACATATACCTAACTGGAAGGAAAAAGCGCCCCAGTTACAATATATATACCTAGCGTAAACAAACACAATATGTAATAAAACGGGTGAGTGGAAAATAAAGGACAACTAAAGCTGGGAACATAGGCGAACCCCCTGGTCAAACTGAGAACGAACTCTGTACCTAACAATCGCATGGGAAATATGCATAAATAATAACAATATTTACAATAATAATATCGCGAACGCGATACCTGCAATAAAGAGATAGTTCATTCAAACAGTTAGTGTCCATTCTTCCAGCCACACACGCGTTGTTCCCAAAACATCTCGGAATATAAAAACGACAACGAACGAAATGAAAAGTGTTTTGGGTTACAATGAAAACATATGAAAACAACATACATACAATAAATACCCCATCATTCCTTTCTCCTAGCCCTATCCGTAACACCACCCCCACCCCGGGAAAAGAGTTCGTCCTCGAACTAAAAAGTAAGTAACACCCACCTACAGGAAACCTACAAAAAATTACTCTTCCTGGGTGGCGTCCTTATGGCGTATCCACGAGTCCCGAAGCTCCAGTATGGTACCATCGCTCAGGAAACATCTTTCTTTCTTCATTATAATGTTGACTCAAAGGGGTAATAGGCGACGTTCATGTCTAGATTTCAATGAAGACCTTGCCATGTTTACTTTTTCCTGTAGAGTTTTAGCTAATGGGTGACGTAAATATGATGAAGGAGCACCGGCAAAGAAAAATCTTGGATCTAAACACATATGTTCATGCAATTTGGTTTGGTACTTGTTAGCAGAAACTGGTTTTGGTGGTGCCCAGGTATTTCTTGGTGTGCGGCAGTCAATTTCAACTGAACTTTCCACTGGAATTGTCTTTGGCAAGGTTTTGCTGACGGATTTCATTGATAAGTCCCATGGTTCATCTTGTTCTCGGGTTGATATGGTTTCTGATGGAGTTAGAACAGCATATGCAGAAAGGTCCAGAATCGGGTTGTCGTCAGCTCTAGCATGTGTAGAAATTGGTGGTTTGTTACTGGGAACAACAGCAGGTTGTATAGTTTCAGGTGTAGGTTCAGCCCTTGGTTCTGAAGTTGGTTCTGGTCTTTGTTCTGAAGTTGGTTCTGGTCTTGGTTCTGATGTGTGTTCAGGCTCTGTAACTGCAGTTGGTTTAGGCACTGTAATTGAAGTTGGTTCCGGCTCTGTTTCTGCTGTTAATGTGGGTACTGTTTCTGTCAAGTATTTTGAGAAAAGTTCATCTGAATTACAATATTATCTGATGGTTTAGTTATATTGGCTGAAGCTGACTATGTAGATAATGTTGGTTCTTTTAACTCTGGAGTATCAGATCTAAGGTTCCTCATAGGCGATGGGGTCCTTGGTCCAAGTCTGAGGAGGTCTGCAAAATCTGGCAAAGCCTCATCTAAAGTCTCAGTAAGCTGCCTTGTAGTTGGTGTGTTGTAAAGTACTGGCTCTGGCCTAGAAACTGATGACCTAATTCTTGGGTGTCGTGGGGTCCTTTCTGGTACAAAGTCTTGGTATTTTCTATGAATCTTTACGTGCTCCCTTACTCGGTAAGCTTGGCTAACTGATTTGGTATATGGGCACCACCTGCAAGTTATGGTATAAGCGGAGTGTGATATTCTCTTATGTCTGATTAGTTGTTCGTGTCTTGGAAACCTCCTTCCATATTCATTGCATTGGAAGTCAAATTGATCAGGTGCTAGATGACTCATTTCTGAAAAATACAAAATTTTAACAATCATGAATAAAATGCAAAGACCCTGGTATGTATTAGCCACCAGGTACACAAATATACAGTGGTACTGGTTATTAACTGTTTTGGTAAATATAGAGCTTGGTCTTGAATTGTTACTTTGGTATTCTCAAAGCAATAACTGGTTCATTAGCAATTGTTAAACCTGGTTATATTATATACAGTAACCATATGTGGTATTAAATACTACCGGTACATTTATCTTGGTACTTTGTCAACATTACATTTGTATGTTTGAATGTCGGTTGCTCCTAGCAATTATCACTCACATTGGTACACACAAGTCATTTTTTAACTCAAGACGGCATCTTATTATATTCACATTGGTAGTATTGGTCATTTGGAATCATGACCCTATCTCTACTTGTACATTCACAACAAGTAAACATTGGTCATGGGTGATTATGACTATATAAATGGTTTCTACATGGTATCACTATATTGAATATGGTTTACTCTATGTACAAAATGTACAGGTATGATACAAAATATTCATTTACAAATTGTTTGAAGGTCTATAACATCAATCACTTGGTCTGCTACTTCACACAATGCTATAATTAATTTTCTTTGGTTATGATATAGCTGGAAAATATGTACCGCATGGTTATTGCAGTTCCCTAGGAATGGGTCAACATTTCATATATTGGTACTTTTTACAATAAAAACAAATAAACACATATATTAACACAAATATATAAAACTATAATGTCAGGTCCGTCTGTGTCATATTAATAAAATCTTAAATGGTTTGGCTCCTGATATTAAGGGCAGGCTGTCCTTTAGGTTGGAACCATCTCCGCATATAACCTTGGTATGGTTTTAGTCTATTTACATGTACTATCTTGGGTTTACATTTTGGACCTTCCTGGACTTTACATAGGACATCAGATATAACTTTTATTACCATGAAGGGACCTGTCCATCGCATTTGCAGTTTAGGTAAGCACCCCTTGTATTTCCTGTTTACTTGTAGTAATACGCCTTTACCTAACTAATATTTTGGAAAGGTACATGAGAGGTCATATCGTTTCTTCTGGCGTGAACTTGCGCTGAGGAGTCGGTCCCTGACAATAGCATGGACTTTTTCCAATCGACATATAAGGTCATCCACATAGCTAGGTATATTTTGAGTTTCTAAGTCTGACCCCTTCCCAAACAAAAGATCAACTGGTAGTTGGACCTCCCTTCCAACCATCATGAAGCATGGGGTTTCACCTATGGTTTCGTGCACTATTGACCTATACTAGTATGCCATTCATAAAGTAGTGTAAATATTGTGCCCAATTCTTTTGATGTTTGGATATAAATTTAATCAACATATCTTCTATGGTTCGGTGCAGTCTTTCCACTGACCTGAATTTTGGGGATGGTAGGGGCTGTTCTTGGTTTATCAATGTGGAATTTTTTGCATAATTCTACAAATAACTCTGAGGTATATTGTACACCCTGGTCAGTATGTATCTGTACGGGTAAACCATACCTACATATAAACTCAACCGTTAATTTATCAGCAACTGCGGTTGTATTAAGGTCAGGTATTGCATAAGCCTCAGCAAATCGGGTGAAGTAGTCAGTAACCACTGATATATATTTATTCCCACTGTTTGACCTGGGTACTGGCCCTATCATATCTAATGATATTCTTTCCATGGGTTCCCTTACAACATAATTCTGTAATGCCCCACGAGATTTACATTTTGGCTGGTTCCTTTTCTGACACTTCTTGCAACGTTTACACCAACGCTCGATGAAAACATGGTACCCAGTCCAATAAAATCTAAATCTCACCCTAGCAAGAGTACGTTTCAACCCCAAGTGTCCAGCAAACTGGTCATTATGTAAAAGCAAAAGAACTTGGTTCCTATATACATTTAGTAAAATATACTGCAGTGTAGTTTCTTCGATGGTTAAATCAATCCACTTCCTGTATAAAACACCATTTACAACAATTAATCTGTCTAACTGGCCTCAATAGGTTTTACAATCCCTACCCAGGTGGGAAATTTCTTGCCCGGCTGGTTTATTTGGGTTTTCTTTCCATTTCATTACTGTCTAAATTACAGGGTCACTATTTTGGGCCTGTATTAACTCATCATGGGTTTGGGACTTTAACCAATTGGTTTTATAATCCCTACCCAGGTGGGAAATTTCTTGCCAGGCTGGTTTATTTGGGTTTTCTTTCCATTTCATTACTGTCCTAATTACAGGGTCACTATTTTGGGCACAATTCCGTACTTTCTGGGTCAGTATTAACCAATCTCTTTATATCTTGGGCTAATTCTGGTAGGGTTCCACCTCGTTTTCTGATTCTTAGGTCAAGTTGGTGTCTGTATAGTTCTATTTGGTTTTCTGGGGCAAATCTTTTGGTTAGTGTATCAACAAGTTCTTGGTAAGAGGGTGGATTACTGGTATTTATATCCCCAATGGCTGCTAAAGCTGCATCTTGCATGCATGCTTCTAGTTGAAGTGCTTTGGTTTCATTGGACCATTTATTCAGGGCTGCCACAGTCTAAAATGGACTTTGTAATCTGACCAATTAGATTTCCCATTTTATGAATTAGGTTTGGTGTATCCAAGGATCTCACAGTCTATGGTTTGTTTTGTATTACTAGTGGAATATCGTTCAAAATCATAAGTTTCATGTCTATTGATATAATCTGTGGGTTCCCTATGCACATTAGCATTTATAACATGAAAATTTTGAAAACAATTCTTTTTACTTTGGTCTCCATACCCTGGATTGTTTACATTACTACTATTGGGACTCATAGGTTGTGCGCAGGGGCCATTACTATTCGGAAGTTTGTTAAAAAGAGCTTCCATTTGGTTTTGTACTGGTGAGATAATGGCCAATGTGAGGTTTTCAAATTTGCGGTTTATAACCTCTGTGTTATTATCAAACTGGTTCTGGAATGTGGTTTACCGGTTCTCCAACCTTTGTATTTGTGCTGGGTGGTTATTGAAATCCGTATTTATGTGGCTTACAAAATTGGACATAATCTCAACCCTATTTTTAAAAATTATTTACGTCACTTTGGTGTAATTGGTCTTGGTAGAGTACTTCAGGCGATGTTGCTCTCGAGGTTAGACCACTAGTTATAGGAGAGTCCCTCCTACTGGAATTTCTAGACCTACTTTGGTTGCTTTCGCTTGAACCCCCTTGGCTATTTGCACCTATTCTTATCTTATATACTACTATTAGACCTAAAAATAATAATTAGATACTGCAATCAGTATTTTAAAATCAAAAAGGGTATTTTTCAACTGTTTTTTTTTTGTCGAATCCCACCGCTGCCACCTAATGTTAGACTGGGGCCTCTGGACCCAGAACTGGGATATCCAAAGTTTCATTTAGAACCTTGGTAGCAGGCTTTTGATCCGGTTTGGCAACTGGTAGCGTTGTAACTTGGCCGAGCGATTGTTCAATGTCACTGAACATTAGGTTCTCTAGTCATGGTTTGCTGACTATTACAATGGTAGCATGCTATGATGACTAAGCTAGGAATAAGTAATTTGATACTTGACTATGTACTAATCAATCGAACTATATTCTACAATAAGTGAGGAAGTTTCAGTTTCAACAATAATACTTATTATAACAAATAAAATCCCTTAGAGCAACTTAGAAAAAAATATATAGCCCCCCCCCCCCCCTTTNAACAAATGAATTATCCTGTTCTACTGTATATTGTTAGACTGGGCCTCTGGACTCAGAACTAGGATAACCAAAATTTCACTTGAGAACCTTGGTAGCAGGCTTTTGATCAGGTTTGGCAACTGGTAGCGTTGTAACTTGGCCGAGCGATTGTTCAATGTCACTGAACATTAGGTTCTCTAGTCAAGGTTTACATTGGTAGCATGCTATGATGACTAAGCTAGGAATAAGTAATTTGATACCTGACTAAGTACTAATTATTTTAACTGTATTCCACAATAAATGAGGCAGTTTAACTTAGAAAAAATATACAGGGTCCCCCTTGAACTTCTGTAGTCTGATAACACACACAGACACAGTATAAATTCGACGGGTTATCTTCTTACCACGAGTTAGGTTGTTTATATCAACAATCCATACTAAAGGGGAGTCCACAGGATAGTAAAAATGTATCTGGGAGGTAAACATCAGTTACTTTAGGTCACAGGTCAGTTTTTTTTTTGTATCACAAACACATTAAAGGGACGTACTCAGGCTTTAAACTATCCTGGACTAATAATAGGAATCAGTTGTGGCTGGTAATAGGTTTTATAGGGTTAAATTTCCAAAGCCCTGGTTTAGGGTCCACAACCTTACGATGTCTGCTGCTGTTACGCTATTTATACGCTAGAGTGACCAGGAATTTGTGTCAGTGGCACAGGAGTTGTGTCCAGCCCTCTGATTATTGGTTAATACTATAATTAGTTCCCATTACCTGCGCGGCTTAAACCGGAAATCAATATGGCAGCTATGGAAAACACATGTTAACGTACCATGTTCGGGAGAGGGAAAACGGGGATTGGACCTAACATATACCTAACTGGAAGGAAACAGCGCCCCAGTTACAATATATATACCTAGCGTGAACAAACACAAAAGGTAATAAAACGGGACAGTGGAAAATAAAGGACAACTAAAGCTGGGAACATAGGCGGACCCCCTTGTCAAACTGAGAACGAACTCTGTACCTAACAATCCCATGAGAAATATGCATAAATAATAACAATATTTACAATAATAATATCGCGAACGCGATACCTGCAATAAAGAGATAGTTCATTCAAACAGTTAGTGTCCATTCTTCAAGTCACACACGCGTTGTACCAAAAACATCTCGGAATATAAAAACGGCAACGAACGAAATGAAAAA
>MJUU01046958.1:135585-173792 GCA_002080025.1 Modiolus philippinarum | reverse complement strand
ACAGTTCCACCTCTGCTTTGTTTACAGTATCTCTGGACATGTTATTACAGGCGATCTAAACATCATTGAAAACGAATTTCTACGGAAGGTGATCTCCAACGATCCGAAATTCCGAGAACCACAGCATATTAATTTGAATATAAATTTCAAAATCGTTATGGACGCTGTTGAAAAACACGCCAGAGTGTATGCAGGAGAGAGACAGACCAAAAACAAAAAGTTGAGTTCTTGACAGATTGGGCAAGGTCCATTCGATCTTTACTGAAAAGTCGTGTTAAAAACTACGCAGATGTGTTAACCGACGACATCAGTCTGTATTTGAAGATCTTATAGCCCTTAAGTGTCTCTTTAAATAACATGAATAATATTGTGTTGTACCTGCATACAAAGCTTCTAATAACATCGTTTTTGTATGTAAGGCTCATTATTACAACTGCCTAATCAAGGAACTAGGGATTTGTCACAATAGACCAGGTAGTGCTACATTCAAAAGAGTTTCATTTGACAGAGATGAAATCCTGTCCAGTCACAGGTAATTTTTGTCCTCTTTTAATATTCAGACTAAAAATAACAATGTTGTATTAGGTTATAATCCACATATTTTTCAAAAACCAATTTAAAATGAAAAGTGTGCTATATTGAAAAACAAATTTGCCGTAAACAATATTTCCTTATTGGTAATATAATTATCACATTTGGAAGTGCTATTTATCAACAGCAAGTTGCTATACCAATAGCAACAAACTGTTCTCCTCTACTCGCAGACTCGTTATATATTCTTAATGACTGAATTTCTTCAGGGTCTCGTAAAAGGTCATAAATAAAAGATGCTAGATCCTTCAGTCTCACTTATAGATACATTGATGATGTTCTTTCCATTAATAACCCATCTTTTTCTAAATGGATCCCATCAATATATCCCCCAGAACTAGAGATGAACGGAACGACAGAATCCACAAGATCCACATTATTTTCCACTTTAATCCTGAGTTTGACGAAAATGGTCATTTCAGTACGATTTTTGACGACACCAGGAACGATTTCAATTTCAAAATTATCACTTTCCTCAACATGGACAATAATATTCCAACTTCACCCGCTATGTATGTTTCACAATTGACTCGTTGCGCGAGAGCTAGCAGATTTTTAAAAAATTTTCAACTTAAAATGATTTGACTGTGGTATTTTTTATGCTGTGAGCCAATGAAAATGCAACACCTATTTTTAAAGAAAAAAAAAGGTAACTGCCAATTGACTTGTAATGACAAGGGTTTAAAAAAACAATTTTCCAAATGACTGATTTTTGAAACCACGCTTCCTGCATTACATAACATAAAATGCACAAGAATGGGAGTTTGGCGCGATTTTACGCATGATTTGTTTTCTTTACTGTCCAATACAAAGATTAACCCCCTGAAAACATTTTCCCATCTCAAAGTTTTGGGGCCGGTTTTCATTTAATCCATGAATGATAGGGGCTTTAAACATTCTCCGAGTTGTTTCTGAAAACGCCTTGTTCTCCCATTAACAGACATTATATACTTTTACGCGTATCTTCTGTGAACCACTATGAATCAGTTTTAAATTTTGTCAGCTTCTTTTGGAACTTTTTGGGAACATTTTTGCAAATTTTCAAATCTTTTTGACGTTTAGAATTGAATTTCTCCAACATCGGCATTTTTTACCCAAAAATTCCAAGCATTGCCATTTTTGATAAATTTCAACTCGAAACAACTCCTTGACAAAATTTGAACTCAGAACTTGAAGAATGAGGCATTTTTTCTTTAATTCTTCGTCAGTGTGATTAAAATGTTCACACTATTTGGGAATTCTGATTTTGACCACTTGATCAAACGTTGATGCTGTGGCAAATTTTCAAGAGAAGACTAAAAATGCATGTATGCAAAACTTTAAGCAGACACTTGGCTTAGAAATTTTGCAAAGAAAAATTCTTTAGCTCGACATGGAAGATTTCTAAAACATAACTTTTAGGTGTTGCGTTTTCATTGGCACTCAGTATATTTTAATTTTGTTGTTGTCATACAGTCCAACAAAGTACAAATGAAGAGCAACGCTACTTGCTTATATGGATCTCGTGCACTTTCCGACAGACAGCTGAACGCTATCGATTAATTTAGGAAATCTTATCATATACATGTACCAATATAATATTTTCTTCTTGGTCATTTTCAGAGAGAGAAATATTCGGAGGATGGTTTAAGTATACAAAAGAATGGGAAAAACAACTGAAGAATTCGAGTATTCACGTTATTTATTACGAGGATTTAAAAAGGGTAATTTTGAAGAAAAAAATATACTGTTGTGTATAGTGCAAGTCGTCCTCAAAAAAGTAATGCTAATCAGCCAAAAATTGCCAGCTAAAAACGTTATTGCAACATCGAACTATACTTGCAATCTCCTTCATGCCTAAGCAATTGAAAAAACTGATAAATAAACGAAACTGTGTTCAAAACATTCTTGTGAAAATTGTATATTGATTTACATGCAAAACTGACAAAAATTAAAAAATCATTATAAGAATAAAAGTAATTTTGGAGGAGTTCATCGATGTGTAAATGCGGCCGACTCACTCACATACGGAATTTATGTAAAGTTTGTGAGTGAAAGGCCCCATTTACACATCCATAAACTCCTCCAAATTTAGTTTTATTGCTCATAATTCCAATTTTTTTTTTAGCTTAAAGTCATCTTGTTCCCGACTTAAGCGTCACCATATCCTGCACAGTTTTACCTCGGAGCGTATTAATGGGCGACAAGCGTTTATATTTAAAAAAAAATAACTTTTTTGTTCTTCATGACGTTGACCAATGAAATTGGACGTTGTAAAAACGATTGGAATTATCATTATTTGTTTCATTATATAATTAACTAATAGATTAGTTTTGATCTAGTATAAGTTGACATATCAACTTCCTACCGAAATTTACAGTTACTTTAGTATTTAGTTACTTATTGGTATGGGTGAAAAAGAATTAACATTTGAATTTGGCCCCAAAGGAAGAATTGATACAGTCTCCTGTAAATGCTTGTATATACATCAAATAGTCAAATACAGACTCTTACAAAAAAGGTCATAAATTGCTGACTTGCCGTCCCAACTTTCAGCAAATTAAAATGTTGAATATCGATGAAAACTATTGATGAAGAAAAGATAACAGGAAACACTTACAATGGCCGAACATTACAATCACATGCCAAATCCACCAGGAAACTGCACAAGAAAAAAAAATAAAATGACGAAAGACAAACATAGACAACGATAGGATTTCGGGATAGCCGGACTTGGTACCGGCACTAATAACAGCTAGCGGTAGGGTTAAACCATTTTATGGGTACCCAAACCTCCCCTTTCTCTATCCCGTTTCCCTAAAGTACAATAAACATAGAAATAAAACCCAATACAGGTAGACCACTAACTCCACGACTACAGTCTTGAAAAGGGAAAGATCAAGACAAAACGTAATTTAGAAAGATGGGTTAAGGAGTGCTCACCGCTAAACTGCCGGCTAGCGCAAGGAGCATAGTCTGCTGGTAAAACACTGTCGCACTACGGAATAATAATCAAATTCAAAACTTCCCGAAGGTTTTGGTAAAGAATCATCACGGATTTCAGTAGACATTGGCAGTATCATTTAGCATTGTTTAGCTTGGTTTTGTCATAGAAATTATAGAGCTCACCGTATCCACTCGTTTTATTTATGTTATGAATTTCATATATTACAAAACTATATATAAATAGAAAACTGTCCAACTTTAGGCCATGTGCACATACAAAATATATTCTGAGAGCATTAACGGCATATTTTTTTTACATTAAAATCAGTGATGTAAGAATTTTCATTTTTCTTATCCATGTAGCATCAAACTGTGACACCTTAATTGGAACTTCAGCGTTGTGATTTGGGCCAAAAATTAGTTTTATTATACCTTTCCCTTCGTATGAATTTTCTCTTCTATGGAACAACGGCAGTAGAATACCGAAGGAACAAAGGAGGGAAATTTACAAAAATCGAAGTCCAAAGGCATGGCCAAAACGAGAACACAGAAAAAAATGACGCCAGACACAGAACAACGACGCTAGACAGACACAAAGCACAGAAACAGAAATCACAACATTCAAAACGAAGCACTCACAGTGTGAACTCCAGTGAAACTGAGAGTGACATCAGGTGCTCCGGAAGGGTAAGCATGTCCTGCTCTGTTAACAGCACCCGTCACACTGCAAGTGAGGTAAATATGTTTCTGAAGGACCTGTATGTTAGCTGTTTGGTTATTGTCTAACCCTAAAACAAAACGAATAAAAATCCATGGTACGTGTTACTTCTCTAACCCTCAAACAGTACCGTGGTGAAATATTGAAATGTTTTTGAAATAACCTTAGTATTCAAACATTGACAAGGACAATTCGGTACCAAAAACATCACTAACGAAGACAAAACTAAAATGATATACGCGACAACTCAAGAAACTTAAGCACTAACAGTGTAAACTCCCTTAAAAACTGAGAGTGACATCAGGTGGTCCGGAAGATTAAGCATGTACAGCTCTGTTAACAGCACGCGTCACACTGTGAGTGGGTCAATCCAGGAAAATGTCAAAGTCGGTAGTCAAATCCGGGAAGACATGAATCTAGCTGAAAAATGTCCACTTTCATTTGGGATACTGACACGTCATATCTTTCGATGATGTTATGGTGACGGCCATAGAATTTCTTGAGGGATGAAATTAACATAGATTGAACAAATCCCTGACTAAGCAGCTTTTGGGACAGTGTTTTTCCTCTCTTTAAAAAATCACTGTACAAACTACACGCTCGACAGTAGCGAATCAACTGTGAAATGTACACTCCATAGGCTGGAGAGGTAGGTATATTGCTGCTAAGAAAGGGAAAGTTCACAATTGGGAAATTAAAATCATCCCGCTTATCATACAGCTTAGACTTCAAACGTCAATCTTCGTCAATATACAATAACAGATCTACGTACGAAGCTGAAGTAGGTGTTTCAGTTGCTTCTTTAATTTCAAGCTCATTGGGATAGATCTGATGTAAATACTCCTTAAATTTAAGATTATTAAGATAAAGTACATCGTCTATGTAGCAGAAGCTCAAATTAAAGGACTGGGCTAAATATCTTTGGATAAGCCCTTGTAAAAACTTGGCGTCGTACGAGTAAAGGAAATGGTCAGCTAAAAGCGGCGCACAGTTAGTTCCCATAGGAATCCCTATTGTCTGTTAGAAAACACGAACTCCGAATTCGACAAAAATATTGTCGATCAAAAATTCTAACATTTTGATTGCGTCAGTCTCCGTGTACTTCTTGTTTGAATCAGTGTGGTTCTTAACAAAGTATGTCTTGTCTTTCCCTATAACTAAATAGATGTATCTGCGTTTTCCATTTTTAGTGCAGAAACATTGATGTATTAAATCTGCAATCACTGTGTTAAGTTTATTGTGTGGCAGGGTTGTATAAAGAGTAGAATAGTCAAAGGTTTGAATGCTATGGAGTGTCGGGTTCACATGATTGTCAATCTAACATTAAATTGTTCATTTGATTTATATGTTAAATGAAAACTTTGTAAAATGCAGATTAACTATGACATTGAACAATGTATACACCATTAATTTTCAGTGCTAACCTAACTCAAAGGACGCGCTGAAATATGCAATAGGTAACATAGGCTCCCAACTTGTAACCTTTGTTTTGTCAGTGTACAAGCTAGTAAAAAAGACTATCCATGGATAAAAATTAACTACAGGGTTTTCGTTAGCTGATAATGAACGGATTACCGGTACTAGCTAGCAAAACTGACTATGTTTTTCGCTAAACAGGAACGGAATATTCGACCTTCAGAATGCTTTAAATGTGCATGAAAAACAATCAAAATTACCGAACAATTCCATTTGACATACGCTTTGTTTACATGTATATCGATTCATATTCAATTGTTGATGCTTATGGTGTGAAGCACGAGCAAATCAATAAACAGTTCTTGAAAACATTGTAGCGTGAAGCAGAATGTTTGAAATATTTTCATATATAACTTAGAATAAGTTCCTTATTTAGTGTAACTTAGGCTTGTACTTGATTAGAATCTACGCAGCCTCGGTGACAGTTACAGTGTAGTTTAACAACGACACATTTCACTGCATTCTGTTTAAATGATTTATTGCAAAAATATGCGTCCTTGTCCTGTACAAAAAAATTTAAACAGAGAGTGAATGTTCAGCTTTCATAAATGATAAATGGGAAGCGAGTGTCATGATGTGCATTTTATAGTATGAACACCAATTATGTGAAATTTTATAGTTACATTTATTTTAATTAAGAGAACATCATTGTAATTTTAAACCATCCCATTCCACAGGGTAATAGAGTTAGGGGATTGTGATAGGATACAAATAGTACATTTTAACTCCTTTATCTGAATTACTGCCAAAAACTTTCTCGAGATTATTCAGTTTAAGCTTTTAACTTATTTATTGCATTTTACCATTTTTTTCCAAGTTCTTGTTTTAAAATTCGTCATTCTTCTGCTTTAAAAGTTTATTATACAGCATAACGAAATTTACTGTTTATTTTGCAGCTTCGATATTTAAGTATTTATTTTCAATGCAAAACGTTATTATCAAAAACCATAAATAATAGATGTAGGTCAGCTTACTCGTTTTTTTAAAGAAATCTTATGCATGAGTATTCGGATAGCAGAATCCGATTCGTCTAGTCAACAGAGGTATTCAATAAACTTTTGCACAGTTCAGCACATGGTTTTTATAATTACACAATGAAAAGAGATATTGCACTAATTTATTAAGTTGCATAATTTGCTCTCATTTGCGCTCAAGAGTGCAATACTAGTACATTCTAAAATGTGGGGAAAATTAGAAAAAAATATATTTTCACAATTTAAAATAAAAAACACCTTTAAGGTGGTTCGATGGTATAAGCAAAATCCACCAGAATTTTTTAACAGCTTGAAGGATTAAACTTTAAAAATTGGACTTCAAAAGAACAAAATTATAATTGTGTGTAATATAAGCTCACAATATATCACCGAAAACGGGGATTTTTTAGTTGAAATGTTAAGGAAAAATGTCATTTTTAAAAATTATTCAAGTTGCGTCCATGAGAATTTTGATAAGTTTTATATATTGCCAGCCCCTGTATTAAACTTTCTAAAAAAAGAAAGAAAAATTGGCTCACGGAACTTGTTATGTATTTATTTCATTAAAAAAATTACAGTATAAAATACTATTCTGAAATTTTCGTCTAAAATGAATACTAGACTAAGGAAAATGGGCCCATTATTTGTGTTTTAAGCGAAATATCTGTAAAGATTTGTCAAAATTTTAAAATGTTTGTATATTTCTTTAATAAAAAATACCTATCAAAGCATGAAATGAAAATGGCGGAATACTGCCGAACCACCTTAAATTATTTTATGACACAGTTAATGATATTTGAAATTCCTTTTGATGAATCGATAGACATGCAGTAGTTGTTAGATCACTGCAAAAGGGATAATTCAACCCAGGTGTTTCTTAGAAGCTGAGTACATACATCGTGCCTTTAATATTTTTTGTTGAATATATTTTTACTTCAACTAAGTATTCAAGTTAACATAAAAAATATTCCTTATTACACATGTTAAATACACAAGAAAATTAAATTCGATAGGCTTATTTTAAGGATATTCTTTGATTCAGCACTTTACAACGACTGTCAACAACTTGGCAATACTTTTATCAAAGATTTGGAAGACAGTTGCAGTTTTCATAAAATGAAGGACAACAAAGAAGACGACACAACTCAATTTAATATTGTGGGACAGAGTTCTATCTACAGAAAAGGTGAGGAACCAAAAACAATGAGGATAATAGAATCAGTTTGTAATTCCAATTATATAAAATCAAGCTGAAGATGTATGTCTATTCCCGCATTCAATCACCCACTAAAGCAAATATCTGTTGAACGATATATCATTAAACTTTACTGAGACATCCTCCAAGAATTGTTATGTGAGTTTACATATTTTTAGAGGAGATATCAAATCAAATTTCATGTTTTCTTAAGCATTAAAGAGCGTAGTTCTATTGCTTTGTTTACCATGTATTTGTGGATACTTTGTCTCATGTTCATTACGCCATATCACTTTATGGCTTATTCATATATGTTTCGTATTCCATTCGCTGTGGTATGGAATTTGACGTCATGACATGGTGTCACAAAAAAAAAGAAACTCCTGGTTTTATTTTGTCAGAGTTAATAAAGTTACAATTTGTTAAGATTCTGTTGATGTATTTGACTATATCACTAGATTATTGCTACTTCTATGCTATGTACAATTGTCTACTGTTGGAGAAATGTTACTTCAGTTATAACTTTAAGTTGATGTTAACTATTAGAGGGAATTTGTGTAAAAGTGTTTCAAATGGATTGCATAACTATTTCTGATTGAATAAGGAATTATCTTACCATAAAAGTACCTTGTACATTGTGTAATCTGGCACATTGTCTAAGAAACAAGACAAAAAGTCAGACTTCTCTTTGTGATTATCTCCCTTTTTCTATGTGTTCTGAATTTCAGCAACAGTAACCTATTATATAGGAGGATACCAATATTGTTTTTAACTAATTGCAGAGAATTAAGATTTTCTTTAAAGCTAGAGATTTAGCTCGCCTCGACTCGGGAAACTGTTCGGGTTTTACTAGCTAGAAGCTATTTTTTCTCTTAAATTTTTGTTGAAAAAAGTTGACTTTATGGTCTTCCAAACGTTTTGATTTTATCTGCACTGAAGATACATAAGTTGTCAAAATGCACATATGCAGAATCAAAATTCACAGTAACTTCGGTACTTTGTTTGTATATACAAATCGAAGTTCTTAAATGATATACTCACTTTTATTCATATCATGATATATTTGTCATTAATGTTCGTGTGTTATATTTAAGAATGTGTATAATCACTTGTTGATGATATCTTTGATACACCCGGACATGAATATATATCAATTTTGAAAGATACCAAATGAGTCAGAATCGATCAAAGGAAGAGACCAGTAAGGAAAATCCGTATAACATTCGACTGAATCAGGGGAACACAATCCGACACAGAACATTTTTGGCAAGCCGTCATATTCCCGACTTGGAACGGGCATTTTATAAAATAAAATAGCGGTGGTCTAAAAGTTTTCTTCGTTACAAAGTTATCTATCTTCACAGCCAAGAAAAACCCTGCTTATGGTATAAACTAGGAAACTACCCTTCGGTTGTTCATAAATTTATATTAAAAAAATATTTGACCAACGTTAATATAAGAAAGATAACAGGAAACACCTACAATGGCCGTAAACTTTGATATTTGCTCCGATACAGTATCACTTCATATCTATTGCCTCCTGAAGTTTTTTTTTTTTTAATTTCTGCAATATTTTTTTCTTTTCTCAGCGGTCCTAAAATCGTATGACTTTCACCATTAAATTTGAATCGAAAATATTGTGGTCAAAGGAATTAGCTCCGAAACTGTAACAGATAGCTGATCAAATTTGTGTTTTGTACAAATAACAAAATACCGAGGTTACTGTGAAGTTAGTTTCTGCATATGCGCATTTCGTACCAATTGACATTTGCTTCATCAGGTAAAAAATATTAAAAGATCTCTTTTGACCCTCATACCTGATATCTGCATCCTGATTACATTTTTCAGAAACCAGTTAGAATACAAAGCAAATTAAAAAAAAAACATTGAGTTAAAAAATGTTTAGATCACCGGGAAAAAAATATTTGGTGTTGAAGGTATCAATTAAAGTACACATTTTAGCTTAAACAACGGCAGTAGAATACCGAAGGATTTACAAAAATCGAAGTCCAAAGGCATGTCCAAAACGAGAACACAGAAAACAACGACGCTAGATACTGAAAACAATGACGTTAGACAGATACAAAGCACAAAAATAAAAATCACAGCATTGTGAACTCCAGTAAAACTGAAAGTGACATCAGGTGCTCCGGAAGGGAAGCATGTCCTGCTCTATTAACAGCACCCGTCAAAGTGTTTAAATAGGCACTTATATACAACACAAAAAATCAATAGTCACTTGATTGTGCAGTTTGTTTTTGTGTTTTTGGACGATCTCGTACCCATACTCAAAAACCATAGATGTAGCATTGTCCGATATCTAACAATGAACTACTGCTTAGAGCGGTCTTTAACTTATTACAAGGCATGAACAAAGCTCATTGTTGAAGGCCTCATGGCGATCAAAACCAACAATAGAAAAGTCGTTCCCTTGCTTGGTTTTACCATGTGTTTGTATACACTTTTTCTTATGTGAATTTACTCCATATCCTTTCAGTGTATTTAAGAAACAATAGACGAAGAAATTGCTTTTTATATTTTTGTAGGTGAAATTGGTGACTGGAAGAACTATTTTACCGTGTCCCAAAATGAACGATTTGACGAAAAGTACAGAAGGGAGATGAAGGGATCGGAATTAAAATTTATTTATGAATGATTTTGTACCAAGGTGTATCTCTTTTGGCAATATATTTTTTATATTTTAAGTTTATATATACACATAATAGAATATAGAATTGAAATTTCCTTAATTATATGACCTATATCAGTGTCTTGTATTTTATCTAACTTAAAAATATACCATTATAAACCTAGGCCTTCATATTTATTACTGGAATAAAAAGTTAAAACTATTTCAACGCTTTACCAACGCTACTAACAACTGCTTTTTGTGTTTTAATTTCTATTTCTATGTTTTAAGAGGAAGCTGTAAAAAAGAGAAAAAAAACTTAGCTTACAATACTTTAACTTTTTAAAAAATTTTAGTACTGAGCATGCCAAGACAGTTTCGATGTATCAAAACACGCCACGTAATTTTAAAATAATTTGTTGTTTATTGTTTTCAGTGATAAAATTTTACTCGATTAGAAATGCTGCTTGTAGAGTTGATGAAAATTCCTTCCTTATACAAATATATAGTTAATAATACATGGCAAAATCCGAATCACATGCGGTATCATCCCGAGTTACCAATATCAGCCCGAGAACATCTGCCATGTATTATACAGTTTATCATATATTTCAACAGAGTACTACTTAATCACAAATATACTGTCAAAAATTGAAATTGGCAAGAGAAAATGCATGTATGAAGGAAATATCAAAATGGGCGGAAAGGACTGGTGGTCGTTGGAATAAAATCTAACATGTATTTAGGAAAAAGCTTTGCTAGAATTTTTTTAACTGAACATCACAAAAAACAGTCATCACCAAACAAATTTTTGTTACCCTCCTCCAAATTTTTTTTACCCCCAAAAAATTTTTACCCCCAAAAATTTGTTTACCCCCAAAAAGTTTGATTACCCCCCAAATTTTTTTTTACCCCCAAACATTTTTTAACCCCCAGAAATTTTTTACCTCCCCCAAATTTTACCCCTAAAACATTTTACTACTCAAATTGTTTTAATAAAAAAGTCAAATTGAAGAAAAAGAAAGTTTTTTTAAACAAGAAATGCCATATCAAGCTATTGATTTTTTTTTAAATATAATTGACATACGCTTTATATCAATATGTAGCACTGAATTCTTTCCACCGTATATTATTTCCGCTTGGATAAAATCAACTCCAAGACATAAATATTTTTTAGAAAAAAATTCTGGTTTCGATTTTTGCCCCGAAAAATTCTCTGACCAACACCTGGGTTAGTTAAAAATAAAACCTGGCTCCGACTTTGTCCATAGAAAAATGCCTGGATCAACAAAGTTGCGTAGCATAGTGTATA
Source organism: Modiolus philippinarum (assembly GCA_002080025.1). NCBI lineage: Eukaryota > Metazoa > Mollusca > Bivalvia > Mytilida > Modiolidae > Modiolus > Modiolus philippinarum. The sequence continues at coordinate 161,972 of MJUU01046958.1, read as the reverse complement.
TCTGAAAAAAAAATCCCGGCTCGGGTGAAAATCGAAGCCCCCCCCCCCCCCCNATCTGAAAAAAATTCCCGGTTCGGGTCGGAAAAATCCAAGCCCCCCACCCCCGAAAATTAAATGGTCCTTGCCTTACAATATGCAAATATATATATATAAATACGTTACAAAATTTCACCAAATATCCCTTTTATATGCCTAGCCGGGTTAAATGTCTGCAACCCTCACTAAGAAAATCTATGTTAAGTGACTCCCCCAGCCCACCCGTGGGCCCATCCGTGTTTTAGTTGTAACTGTCCTCCTTTTTAGCAATTTGGACAATGACATAGTTATTTTCATTAAAAAAAAATATACATTGCTGCTCGGATTCAATGAAATTGTCCTTTCAACCGGGCATTTCAATGTAGATGACGGGAATCTTTTTAAAACAGATTTAACTTTATAAAAGTCCCCGTTTTAACAATTAACATTTCTTATCATGATTTTTTGTGTATCCTAATTACAAATCCCTTCAAAAGAATAAACACATATTAGAAGCGTCAACTAATGATAAATCTAAAAATACACATGACCTAATTATGATCGGACAGTTATTACTTGTAAACAAAACAATCAATACATAATATTTACACACATGATGACCATACTGAGGAAGGCGTGGTGTATGAATATTTGTAGAAATAGCTATCTAAACGTGAACAAATCGCTTCAAATCATTATTAAATATACTCCCCTTAATTTATGAGCATTTAGATAATTGATCTGGAGCAAATAGCACTGAAGAAAAGTCTCTATACACCGAACTATTTCTTACACCAGAGCCGTCATGGGGCCTTTTCGAAATGTAAACTATATATTGAATAGATAAGGGGCATTGATTTCAGTAGTAAAAAGATATGATACAGGGCTAGCCATGCGATAAAGGGTGTGTGATAAAGGGTAAGCCATGCGATAAATGGTATGACGTCATAGTGTGAATACGGAATGAACGACATGCACTGTATCACATATTCAAAACGTCTGTATTTATTAAAAAAAAACGTAACATACTGATATATCCTGTTTGAAAATCAGATGTAATATTTGGGGGGTCACCGTGCATTTAAGCGCAAAATCTGAAATTTAAAATTTCAAGATTTTACCTAGAAATGATAGGAAAAATGATCATATGAGAGGATAGTTTGAAAAATCAATTAGAGATTTTTTTCATACTTTGCATGTGTTTAATTATCGTTATGTAGTTTACATATAAGAAATAAAAATTGGGGGTCACCGTTGAAATAAGAGAGAAAAATTACAAAACGTTAATTTCTCTAGTGATATCTTTGTTAAAATATTTTTTATCAAATTATCTCCTTTGAATAATTTCTGCGTTCTCTTAACCCAGCAACAGATATAAAGCTCATGTGTTTTAGCTCACGTTTTTGGTAACGAAAATGATATAAAAATGATTAGGAATATAAATTTTAAATACATTTGAACTTTCTTTTCATTTTAAATAACTATTTTGTTAAATTTCTTAATGAATGAAACCTAAATGAACCTAAATGAACAATTATTAGATAATACCACTGAGACACCTTAATGTGAAAAATGTGATTTTTCATGTTGAAGTTTTGTTTGAATATGTCAATTACCTAAAATGAATAACAAAATACTAAAGTCACTGTGAATTTAGGTTCTGCATATGCGCATTTCGACAACTTATGTCTCTTCAGTGCATTTCAAATCAAAATAAACCGAAATATGTAAGAGCAAATTACCGATAGGATCTAAATTGGAAAGCCAAAATCAGCTAAGGACCTTTGCATGAGGGAGATACTCCTTAGTTTTAACAAAATTTTCTTAAATTTAGATATTGCATGTTTTCAAATAAAATCGGTTTTCGGGCCAGCATCAAGTACTGACTACTGGGTTGGTGAATACCTTCGGGGACTAACAATCCACCAGCAGTGGCATTGGTTCAGTACTAATAAATAACAAAATACCGAAGACACTGTAAATTTAGTTTCTGCCAATACGTATTTCAGCTGCTTATGTCTCTCCAGTGCAGATCAAATTAAAACATTTGGAAATCCATAAACCGAAAATTGTAAGAGAGAGAACAAAATACCAATAGGATCTAAACAGGAAAGCCAAAATCAGCTTAAGATGGAGTTATACAAAAGGGAGATACTCCTTTTTTTTTTAACAAGAAACAAATACATTTTATTCAAAAATGTACTGTTACATTTCCAACAGCAGCCCAGGTAGCATACTGATGGTCCCCGTTTTACAGTCTCTGTCCCAAATGGGTAATTGGGTGAGAAAAAAAAATCCACTGTGTATGATTACAATAGAAAACAAAAAATACACATATACATATATTCGAACACACCTTATTATATTTACCACAGCAGTAAACGAGCGTTTATCGAGTATACCCAAACTTTTAAACATGTGCCTATGGATTATCATTCATGTTTGGTAAGTATTAATCTAAATTTCCATTATTTATTATTATGTCATGCATAATTTAGTGAGAATTGTCAACAGAATCGAGTAAATTTCTGATTTGTTGGTTAATATCGGGTGTTTGGTTTGACTTTAGCTGCAAACGAAGATTGAAATTTTCTTTAATTTCCCAACGAAACCAGTTTTTTAATTCATTTATATTAAAAATTTTATTTTCGTGTTTAATTTTATTTCTATATTTCCAAATTACCCATTTGGCGACTGTCAGAATAATAGTCGACAAAATCTGAACCTTTGGTGGGCCTTCATATACTCCAAATAACATGTTTGTTTCAGTTATTGTTATCTGATTTGTAATCTGTGTAGACTTCAATAGGTTGTGAACAAAAATTATAAACGGGTATATAATTTTACAGTTATAAAACATGTGAGGTTGAGTTTCAAGGTGATGTTTGCAAAAATGACAATTACCTTGATTTGATGAAAGACCATATTTGTTTAGTCTGAATTCGGTAAAAACAACATTGTGTATTGACTTGAACTGAAATTCAGCAATTTTATTTTTAACCTTTAATTTTTTAATTAACTTCCATATATTAGACCAATTAAAGTCACTATCGTAGTGTGTTTCCCATTTACTTTGTGATTTTGGTACCACTGCCGGGTTCATGACTTTTTGAATATCCCTCGGTTTTAGTTTCTTCGGATTTATAACCGATCCTTGCTTTGTGTAAATTTGCAGCCCATCAAGATAGATATTGAAAATATTTTCAACTTGATCATCATTCGTACCGTTAAGTATTTGAATATAAGATATCGGAATTGCATTTTTAATTTTTGAATATTCTGATATAAAATTTCTTTTATCCGTTAAACTATTATATATACTATTGCAATCCTTAAACGTTGACCTATCTATATCCCATATATCCCGAATAGTCAATAAATTACTTTGTAAAAAGGACTTAAAAAATAAGGATTTACCCCTAAACTTTATATTTTTGTTACAAAATAGCTGTGTATTCATAACATCCTCTTTTGCGGTTGGAGAATATTTCGACCTAAAATCTGAGAATGCATTTAATGAATCTTTGTAAAATTTTGGTAAATATTTCATATCGACTGAATTTAAATCCGAACAAAGACACACAAAAATAATGTTGGCCAATGATATCATCAAATTTAGACAACCATTTTTTACCCAATACATTCCACGCTTCTTCCTCGGCGTGAATAATTTTATATATAAGCTTGATTTGTCTGCTTTTTACAAAATTAAAAATATTTGTCATTCCCATACCTCCGTCCGAAGCATTTAAACAGCATACATTTCTATCAATTTGAGCAATTTTATTGTCCCAAATAAAGGCCGAAATAAGACAATTTATTTCATTTAAAAAATTTTCAGGAATGCCTCGCATGTCGATTTCATACCCGATTATTGAAAGTACTAGACTTTTGATAATCAGAATTTTCCTTGATATGTAAGATTTCTAGTTTTCCAAACCTGCAGACAACTTTTTATTTTGTCAATCTTAGGTTTCCAAATCATGTCGTCGTTTATATCATACCCATGATGAACCCCTAATGTTTTAACATTTGATGTTATCCATTTAATTCTCGTAAACCGTGGTTTTTTGCCTTTTAATCGACCTAAAAATAAACCTTTTGTTTTTTCATAATTGATTTTAGACCCAGATGCTAGTTCATAAATGTTGAGTATTTTAAAAGAATTTTCAACCGAGTTTTCATTTTTGTTTAATAGTTGTGTGTCATCCGCAAAAAGATTAAGTTTAGTTTCAATGAGACCTGCAGCCCCGGTAGCTTTATACCTTGTATACTTTCATCTGCGCGTATGGCGCACGCCATAGGTTCGGCTTGTATCACATACAAAAATGGCGCAATGGGACAGCCTTGTCGCGCAGAGTGTGAAATTGAAATATATTTTGAAACGAAACCATTCGTTTTGATACAAGTTTTCGAATCTTTCAGCAACATACGTATCCAGTTGCAAAATTTAGGACCAAAGTTGAATTTACGTAAACATGCCATCACCCATCCCCATTCAATTCTATCGAAAGCTTTTTGTTGGTCTAAGAAAACAATTACCCCATCCTCATTTTCGGAATCCAAATAATGTGTTATATCTTGTATTAATCTGTTTCCTACCCTGAACAAAACCCTTTTGACCATTATGAATTATTTGTGGCAAAACACACTTTAGTCTTGTTGCAAGTATTTTAGCTATTATTTTATAATCACAGTTTAGAACAGTTAGTGGTCTCCAGTTTTTCATATTTTCACGTTCTCCCCCCTTATATATTAAAACATCATACCTTTACTCTGAGATTCACATAGACTTCCAGTAGAGAATATTTCATTTATAAGTCTAGTAAATTCGTTTTTAATTATTTCCCAATATATTTGGTAGAATTCCGCTATTATTCCGTCTTCACCCGGGGATTTATTTACTTTAAGGCACTTAATTAATTTTTTTATCTCATCTTGCTCAATATCTTTTTCAAGTTTGGATTTATCATCCGGATCTAAAATTTGTTCAACAAACTGCAATAACCAATTTCCCTTTTCCTCATCCCATCCCTCAGTTTTAAAAAGATTTTCATAAAATTTTAACTGTTCATTTAATATCGAGTCAATATTCGTTTTAAAAGATCCATCTTCGCACCGAATTTTGTTCCATAATTTATCTTGCCCGTTATTTTTTTCAAGTTGAAAAAAATAGCGGGAAGATTTTCGCCATCTTCATACCAGTTACATTTCGATCTTATGATAGCAGCTTCAGTTCTTTTTTCATAAATTTCTTTTATATTTTGTTCTAACATAAGTATACGCGTTACGTTATTAGGAGGGTTTTCCGAATTCAGTTTATCTAATTCCGTTTCTAACTGCTTAATTTTTTTTTTCATTTACCGCTCCTTAATTTTTAACAAAATTTTCTTAAATTAAGATACTGAATGTTTTCAAGTAAAATCGGTCTTCAAAAAATGCAATTTCCTACCTTAAACGATTTGACATTTCTACGAAGTAACCACAACTATACTACTTTTATTCTACGATCAGGGTACGACCCCTGTACAATCTCTCTATGACTTACTTTAACTGGACTGCACCATGACCTTTCTGTACTTCCATCAAGACTTTCCCAAGATTCTACCACACGTTACTCAGTTCTACCTCGACGTCACCACGATTTCGTCTCCAATTTGTTTTAATGCTTCGCAACAAACAATTTATCCATTTTGCTGAAAGTTCCTTCATTGCACAGCATGCCACAGAAATTGACAAACATTTCGGAGGTCGTGATATTAAAGGCCGTTGTAGAGTGGCATGCATTTCAACAATAGTGGACAACTGAAGCACAAATACCGATCACGATGTACCATCATCATGCCTCGTGTCCTTAGCGGTACATGAACACTGTTGCTTGGTCGTTGAGGACGATATATTGCATATGAAGGAGCACGTTCAACAAAAGTTCTTGGCTTTGCATTCTTTTTTTTTAAATCGAATGATCGTTTAAATTGTATCAGCCTACAATATGCTGTCGTATTTTGCAATTATAAAGTCAAGATATCAGTTAACAAGTACAATGGCCGAAAATTACAATCACATGCCACAATTGACAGAGAAACTGCACTAGTAATACATAACAGACTAGAGACAAACATAAATAACAATATAAACTCGGGATAGCAGGACTTCGTAACGGCAATAACGAACTCTAGCGGTAGGATTAAACCGGTTTATGGGTACCAAAACCTCCCCTTCTCTATCCCGTTTCCCTATAGAATAATAAACATACGAATACCAAATACAGGTGGACTTCTAACTCTATGACCACTATTTTGAAAACGAAAAGATTATGACAAAATGTAATTAAGAAAGATAGGTCAAGGAGTGCTCGCCGCTAAACCGCCAGTTAGCACAAGGAGCCTAGTCTGCTGGTAAATCACTGTCGCACTACGAAAGACAAATCAAACTCAAAACTTCCCGAGGAATCAGGTGAAGAGTGGTTATGTATTTTAGTAGATATCAGAAGTATCTGTTAGAGGCAAGGCGATATTTAATCTTCCTCGTAATTATGTCTTTTCATGATCTCAATACTGTCGGCATAAAAGTAGACAGGTCGTACTTAAGTTTTCTGTGTCGTAGTACAATCTTGCTGTTTTTCGTAGCAAAGCGAAGAACAATAGTAGTAGGATATGAAAAGTCGTTGTGAAATCGTAGTGTGATCGTAGCGCAAGCCTCTCAATCGACGACCTCCGATCCAACTACGATGCTACAATGATGATCAAAAACTTACCACGATATTGCTACGACAGCGAACTCACTTCCACCAGCTTTGACCACGACCGCATTACGATTTTTAGCATGTTAAATGTTGTTCCACGACTTTCACGACCATGACGACTTTAATATGATCTAACTACTAACATACTACGTTGGGCCCCATCGCAACCTGATTTCATATTTTCTTGGTTTTAAGAGATCTTGGCCTATTGTGATAGGGGCAATAGTCAGTGCAGATCATGTATTTAGTGTAAATATTTTCTAACACCTACATCACACTCATTCCCAATTGAATCACTATCAGGAAAAAAAAATAAAATCGTGGTGCAGTAGGATCCAAAGCAGTAAAGTATTTATGAAAAGGTAGCAAGTCATGAAGATCGTGGAACAGATAATTTTGAACACGTTAAACAAAATCGTAGCGAGAAGCTTAAAACACCATGTTAGCTTTTTAACCGATGATAATGTTTTGTCTTATAATATGTAATGTTCTGTGAAATATTCAGGTGGCACAATTATTTGTGCGAGCTAAAAGTAGCGGTGTAAACAGCCATATCCTCGAGACAGTATGCATGTAACAGTTGTTTCATTCCAGCAGTTTTTTTTTGTTTCTGTTTTGATAAAAATCCCAAGGGTAAAATTTCCATGCACTAAAATACAAAAGTGAGTACAACAGGAAGGTAGACATTTCCGGATATTGTACGAAGCGGAAGTACGTTAACATGTTTACACATTCTATTTAACATTGTTGCGAAATCAAAAATTTAATATATCATTAATTACTTCTGGAAATTGCAACAGATCAATTAGAATTTGTTTAATATTACAATTTTACAGATAAACAAGTAACTCGAATAATTCTGCGCCCTCTAGCGGCTGATCACCAAAAATCCTTCAGCTGCTCTCTGAAATAGGTGACCAATCATCGAGCTCCAAATTCGTGAGTCTGCGCAATGGCACATGCCGGTTGTTTACAAACATAGAAGTTGACGGTGCAATGTTTAGTATGAAGACAAAATATTGTTAAAATTCGAAAAAAACGCAAATTAATCTATTCGATTAACTGTATATGGCTGCATATCGACAATGGAAACGACAGAAATTTACTTTTTATAAATTAATTACCCATGATTCATAGCTCAATCAATTCATCCGGTTGAAGGATTTCCCTGGTGTATTCATTCAGGCGTTATTGGAGCGATTGTAGCGAGTGGAATATAACGACTGGATTATTCGGGTTAATAAACAAGGAAAACCTTTCGATCAGCTGGAAGAGGCGGATCTTCATGGGGCACTGTGCACATACACATACACAAAATTGAATACCTTTTCAAAATGAATAAATCAAGAATTTTAGATGTGGCTTGCACGTTTGCTAATTATCATTTTAATGGTTAAGTGTCAAAAAATACGAATGGTTACGTTGTTTTCAACAATGAATCACAAATATGCAGGTTGAACCAACCCACTGTTTACAAAGAAAATATAGTGAAAAAACAGGGACTTTCCGTTTCATGCATCAGTCCACTCAAGTTTTGTACAAACTGCATTGACAATACTCCGCTCTGGTAGCCGTTTTGTTCTTTGACCCTCTCATGAATATTGAAGTAAAATGAATTTTATATTAGACTAGCTATCAAATGCAATATATTTTCCTTGACCGATATCATTCCCCAATTTTCAATCGCAATAACGTTAATCAAGGTTTTAAACAATTCCGTCTCAAACGATCATTAATTAAGAAGAAAGTCCTTTAATAGATATCAGTCTCTTGTCAAAAAATTTGAAGTTTCAAGATTCTTTTTGTGCTTAAGACTGGGATGATAATTTCTTGTTTACTCCATACGACTTTTCAATAGCAATTGCCGTTGAGTTTCTACTGGCCATAACCGTAATGGAAGGAAAGGCACACAATTTCTTTTATATATAAATGAAATGCCTGTACAAAGTCAGGACCTTTGCGGTCTACAATTTTCCAGCGAATGTTCACCTCCTTCGTCTTTTTGCCTCTTGGACTTTGGCTCTTGGCATTTGTTCGGTAATATTGTATTTATCCCCATTTTTGTTAATAGCGTTTTTTTTTTTGTTAATAACGTTTTTTTTTGTTGTTGTTGTTGTTGTTGTCAAAGGCATCATGAACTATATAAATGTTATTTGAACTAGTGCAATATCGAAATTTAATGCACACTTAATTTTGTTTCAGTAAGAACATATAATATTAGGGAAATATTATATTGCTTCACAATAACACTATATTCCACGTTGACGGCCATGTTTATTTATGCATATAATATTTTCGCCCGAAGAGCGAATGAAAGAATTAAGTCGAATTTAAAGCAAATGAATTATTCTACGTAATATTTTTTATCCAGTTGCCCATTACAGTGTATCGTCACTAGTTATTGCCACAAAGTATATATGATTTATCTATAGTGTTGCAATACACCTGGAAGCTTATTACTGACATAATGTCTATTCCCACTGTTTTACCGTAAGTATGCTTGTTTATTTACTTTTTCATTATTTTTCATTCTGTTTCATCCTACTTCTTCGAATTGTAAACTGCAAATGTTTTTCTAAGGTTGTGTGTGTAAGCCAAAATAGTGTCGTGTGAAATAGTGTCATGATCATCAAGCGTTTTACTCCGTCCTCGGACTTTATCCCGCCGTGCGCGGTCCCGGCTTATGAATAGGCCCGCAGCATCCTCTGATCTTGGAGTATGAGTCTTCCTAACAGAGGACCCCGAGGGAACCCCGGGATATAGAAATTGGACATAATATCTCCGGATGAATAAATACACAACCCATCTTTCAGATGGAATGTAAACTCAGGTCCACGTGTTGGAAGAAATGCCACGCTTCCTGCACGTTAAAGAACCCTTGTAGCAAGCCCTTTTTGAGTGGTCAGTAGGTGATCGGCTACAAGGCTAAATTCCCCGCCCTTTTCGATTTCACCCTACTCTTCCAGTGGCAGTCAGAATTTCCCATCCCATGGCCCTTTCCATACCTCAAAGTGATTATTTGTTAACAAATTTGTTCTCGTCTTGATATACATTTTGTGTAGCTGAAATATTGCTGAGTAGACGTTAAAAAATAAGCATGTGCACTAGGTCAGGTATATCTATATTTTTACCTGTGAAGAACATATCTTTGTACATTGTATCCATGTACTTGGTAACCGAATGTAGAGTCTTGAATCGGAAAAGCATGCAAAATAAGCCTCAGAGATTAAACTGTGGTGGATCATTCTTGTATTGTGAATATACAATGAAAACACATCAGGGGTTGGAGCTTCCAGTTGACCAATCAGAACTAAAGGAATAAAGAGACCTCAAAATAGCACGAGGTCCGCACTTTTTATTAGCGAGACGCTATGCATGAAATGATAGAATGCCCATTTTCCCTAGATATTTATCGGCATGGTATGTATTCATGTTAAACTGCAAGAATTTCATTTTATTTTAAAAAATCAAGACGCAAAAAACTAAGTCTGTGGGACTCAAACCCACAATCCTCTATTCGCAAATCGGGCGCCTTATCCCCTGCAACAGCGAATCATGAACATTTTTTTGTTTAAAAAAAAACCGTTGTATAGCGACCTGACTTTATATAACAGCAAATAATACAGAATCAAGCTTTACTGCTTTATATCTCTTGTATTTTTGTCTATTCGGTTTCGTAAAATCATGTTAATTAAGTCTCCCAAACGAAGTTTGGGGAGACTTATTGTTTTTACTCAATCTTTCTTATTATTATGTCGCCCCAGACGAAGTCGGGACGACATATTGTTCTTTGTCTGTTTCTTTGTTATTTTTCTTTATTATTCTTTCTTTCTTCAAATGATTTTGTCCGCCTATTCTCTCAAAGATGCCTTGACAGAATTCATTCATACTTGTAGAAAGTTGAACAATCATAAGTAGATGTGCATGCACTGGCAAAATTTTTCAAGATGGCCGCCATTTCCAAGATGGCCGACATTTTACGTTAAAAAATTGATAATTTAATATCTCATTTACTGCTTTGCGGAAATTGATAGTATTTTGTATAAAAGTTTGATAAGATGAGAGGAAGAAATTTATACGAAAACATTTTTCAAAATGGCTGCCATTTCCAAGATGGCCGCCAATATGCGTAAAAAATTCACTTTCTTCAATATCTCAGGAACAACTTTGAAGAAATTGATCATATTTTGTATAAATGTTCAATAAGATGAGAGGAAGGAATTTATGTGAACACAAAATTCAAAATGGCTGCCATTTGCAACATGGGCGCCAATTTTCAACTTCATCCAATTTCAACGAAAATAAATTTCTAGGCAGAATTTAACCCTGCAGACATGATCCAATGAAAACAATGGCTGCATTTCGAATACAGCCGCCAAAATACATCAACATTTCAACTTTGTCAAATTTCAACAAAAATTGATATCTAAGTAGAATTTCCCACTGCGAACAAGGTGGAATCATTGACTTGGAGGTCTGGGGTGACATCAGCTATTGCTTGTTATTGCAAATCTAGTTATGTCGCCCCAGACATAGTCGGGACGACATATTGTTTTTGGCCCGTTTCTTTGTTATTATTATTATTACTACGCTTTCTTTCTTTCTTTCTTCCACCTATTTTTGTCCGGGCTTATTCTCAGAGATGCCTAGACAGAATTCATTCATATTTGGTACAAAGTTAAATCATCTTAAGGAGATGTGCATGCAACGAAAAAACTTTCAAAATGGCCGCCATTTCCAAGATGGCTGCAAAGGGTTAAATTTGTCCGATTGAAATAAAAATGACAAAATCTCAAACATGCCTTGACACAATTCATTCATATTTGACAAAAAGTTGGATCACCAAAAGGAAATGGGCATCTCACAAAAAAAAAAAAAAATTCAAAATGGCCGCCATTTCCAAGATTTCACCTTTGTCCGATTTCAACGAAAATTGATTTCTAGGTAGATTTTGACGCTGCGAACAAGATGGAAGCATCGAACTGGCTGCCAGGGGCGACATCAGCTATTGCTTGCAATTGCAAATCTAGTTTTTCTTGTTCTTCTTCTTCTCTTTCCGCCAAAAATTTGTCCGACTATTTTCTCAAAGACTAATAGTCAGATCTTGACCAAACTTCACAGGATGATAGACCCTTATCCCAAAAGATGCAAAGGGGTCTTGGAATTTTCAAAATGGCACCGGTTGCCATGGAAACGGCAAAAAAGGCGGAATCAAAGTGCTCGGAATTGGATGAAAATTTACAGGAAGGTTGCTTGGGACATGGGGAATAGGTTACCTGTGTCCAAGACTTCAAAATGGCACCGGCTGCCATGGAAACGGCAAAAAGGCGGGAAATCAAAGTGCTCGGAATTGGATAAAAATTTACAGGAAGGTTGCTTAAGACATGGGGAATTGGTTTCTAGTCACCAAGACTTCAAAATAGCATCTGTTGCGTCCAAGACTTCAAAATGGCACCTGTTGCCATGGAAACGGAAAAAAAGACGGGAAAATCAAAGTGCTCGGAATTGGATGAAAATTTACAGGAAGGTTGCTTAAGACATGGAGAATTGGTTTCTAGTCTCCAAGACTTCAAAATAGCATCCGTTGCCATGGAAACAGAAAAAAGGCGGGAAAATTGAAAGTGCTGAGATTTGAATGAAACTCAACAGACAGGTTCCCTGCGATGTGTGGAAGTGATTTATAGCCGGTATTTCTGATTTGGGATTTCGTTTGGGAGACTTTTGTGTCAGCATCCTGATACAGTTATAAATTTTTAGATGTGCGTTCTCTCTCTCTCTTTTTTTTTGTTTTGTTTTGTTTTGTTTTTTTTTTTTTTTTTTTTTGGCAAAATTTCTTGAAGCGTTGAATGAGTGAAAATATCCTTCCGTTACCATGTTATGCAAATAAATTGATGGAATTTTGTGATTAAACACGCGAAGAATGGCTCATTTTCCGCCTATATTACAAATATGTTGATAGGACAATAAATAAAAGAAAAAATAATAGAATTTATCGAAGATGTACTAAATGACTTCTGACGGCTAATAATACTCTGGCCATTGTAAATTTGTAATAAGCGTGAAGCTATACATGAAATAATAGAATGCCCATTTTTCCTAGAAATTTATCGACGTTGAGCTCATCTATCCCCACTGAACATTTAAAGTATAAAAGTAGCACAAATTCCTGCAAAATAAAAAAAAAAAAGAAAAAAAAGAAAAACCGTATAGCTCCTCTAAAAAGGCAAAGATGACTCACAACAGCAGAATACCGAACTATCTTTTTTTTCATTTATATTTTGACAAGTAATTAAAGCATAAAGAGTAAATACTTATGGTACAATGTCTCTACAAATAGGTGTACATGGTAAAAAGATAGGTGCCAAAAATTCTTTCGTTGTTGTGCTTCTTCTTGAAGTCAACATGTGGCCTTCAACAATAATCTTTGCTCGCATCTTAAAATAAGTTCTGGGTGGTCCTTAGCACTAGTTTAATTAGAATTTATTGTTAGTTGTCGAACAACACTTCAAACATATCTTTGGTTTCTCCATGGATGTGTTATCCATACATGAAACATAAAATCAAACAGCAAAGTGTTCCTATGATATATTTTTTCACGATTTTTTTAATGCAACTAGAACCTGTATGAATAGTGTAGTGATACTTGTCTAGAAATTGCAAAATAATCATATGGCCTTGAAGAGGTAAATCTATTTGCCAATTAATATTTATAGTTTTATTTTCCATATTATTACATTCATTCTGCTTCGTATTGGAAATCCCCGTATTTGGTTGTTTACGAGTACTTCCGATCATTTCCGTAACTGTGTTTTTTTTTCATTGGTCAACGCCATGAATAGCAAACGGAAATATTTTTCGATATTTCCGTTTGCCCATTAATCCGCTCCACAAAAATATAGTGAAGCAAAGAATGACGTCGTCAACATCGATCATGCAGTTTTAAACGTACAAAATTGGAATTACAAGGATTAAACACTGATTTTTAGGAAATTATGTATGTATAAACTCCGGCAGCTCACTCACAAACTTTACATAAAGTTCTTCGGACTTTATTCAGTTTGTGAGTGAGATGTCGGAGTTTATTATAGGAAGAAAAGTCATTTTGGAGGAGTTTATCGATGTGTAAACGCGGCCGACCCACTCACAAACTAAATAAATGCAGAGTTTGTGAGTGAAAGACCGCGTTTACACATCCATAAACTCCTCCAAAATTACTTTTATTTCTTATAATTCCAATCCTTTGAACTTTGAACAATGTTGTCACTGATTTTTATGTCACCATATACTGCACTATTTAACGTCGTAGTGTATTACTGGGCAAGAAAAGTTTATCGAGAAATACCTTTTTTGTTGTTCATGACGTTGACCAATGAAATTGGACGTTGCATTAGCAATTGGAATTATACACAGATAATTTCCTAAATCCTATAGTAAAACTACAGCGGCACGTGACTCCTTGACAACCGACAAAGTAAACAAAGACGGCGGAGTAATCCAAACTAGGAAATGGTGCATCATCCACGAATTTCATTACGTTATCTAGCGTGAAGACCTGCATTCCAGTAACGGAATGTAATTATAAGTATTGAATGCAATACTGTATTTTGTAGTTTTATTGTCGTGTAAAAGGGTAGACCGTAGCACATTTTTCACACGCGCTTCATTCAAAATGTGCTACGGTCCACCCTTATACACTCCAATAAAACTGCAAAATATTGCATTCAATTCTTAAATAAATGACAGGAACGGGACAATATTGTATAATGGGATATACCTACCAGCTATGTTCCCACGCTACAGAAGAGCAGATCCGAAAAAGGGACTCGGGTACCTACGAACATTTCCATCAAGACGTTCTGACATCCTGATCTGCGGGTCGTTGAAATCAGGTATTAAAACGATAAAACTNTTTATTTTTATTGTGTTTTGAAAAAGGCCCGGATAGGGGCTGAAATATTAACTGTATTATTTGTGTACTGTTCACTTTTGTCTTTTGTTTGATTATATTCTTCTCACAAAGTGTGTATCCTGTCGGATCCAGTACGTCGGGAATTTTGGTGTTGTTGCTTTGTTTATAGATGTTTATATATATATATATATATTCACGCACGAATTACCACCCACGAAAATCTCATTTCTTGATACTACTACTTCAATCAAAGATGGTATCATGACAACTGACCTTCATACTAAGACAACAGACAAACATTTGTACCTCTCGCCAAGAAGCTGCCACCCTAGACCTTGTACTCGCAGCATACCGTATAGCCAGGCAATTCGCATTGAGAGAATTTGTTCCACTGAAAATCTACAGAAACATCGACTCGGAGAGCTCCGTAAACATCTTCTCAATCGTGGTTATGACGACGGCATGATTACCAAAGCCTTCGACAAAGTAAATACCATCCCAAGGGACTCACTTTTAGATTACAAAGAAAAGAAATTCACAAATCTCAGAATCCCATTGGACACAACCTACCATCCTGATCTGAGAAATTTGTCATCCATCATAAAAAACATTGGGGGCTGATTGAAAACGATCAAAATTTGAACAAAATATTTTCAGAACC
This sequence comes from Modiolus philippinarum, assembly GCA_002080025.1. Lineage (NCBI taxonomy): Eukaryota > Metazoa > Mollusca > Bivalvia > Mytilida > Modiolidae > Modiolus > Modiolus philippinarum. Next base: position 146,642 of record MJUU01046958.1, on the reverse strand, counting down.
ACCAGTGATGGCATTCCGGCGACCAAAGAGTTTACGTGACATTCTTGTAAAATCCAAAATTAAAAAAGTACCCCTAACGATTCGAGGCGTGTTTAAACCTTGTGGACGCAGCAATTGTAAGTGTTGCAAATCAGCAATCACTGAGTCTAAATTTAGGAGCGAGGTGACCAAGGAAGAATACACAGTCTATGCAAATTCCAACTGCAAGTCTTCAAACTGCATTTACATCTTGACATGTGAACCGTGCAAAATGCAGTACATTGGGGAAACATCAACACCCTTCAATTTAAGATGGAACAATCACCGCTGTTTTTATACTAAAAATCGAAATGTCCCACTAACCCGTCATCTTAGATAACTGGCCATTCATTTGACACAGTGAAATTCCAAATTATTGAGGTTAATCAATCATGGACCGACAAAGAGAGACAAACACGAGAACTGTTCTGGATACATCAACTGAAAACTCTTGAGCCTTATGGAATAAATGAACAAGATGCGAAAAACCTTGGATAATAGAAAAATATTTTAAGAAACAAATATACTTATTTGCGGCTTTTCCATTTTTATCGTTTCATTTTTTGTCAAAATCATTTCTATTATACCGGGGAGAGCTTAATTTCCTGCCCCTACCCATTTTTTAAGATTAAATCATGCATAATGAATATCTAGATTTTCGGTAATATTTTCATAAACATATTTTTAGATTTTCGCTTCCGTGTTATGGGATGTAATGTACATAAAACGACAAACATTTTTTGTGATAAGAAGATTAGTGTCAGATTTCATATTCAGACGCCATTATCATTCGCTTGAATAAAGTTCTTTGTGAACTGAAACGTCGCGTTTTATTTTAAAGTTATTGTTATATGAAAATATAACATTTTAGTGTTGTTATATATATAATTTTTATGAAGGTATTTATTAATACTAGATTTCAATATTAACTGTCTGTTTCTGTAGATTCGAGGTTAGCTTTATTGGTCCCGAGACCTATAGGGTCGAGGGCCAATACAGCTGATCGAGAATCTAAACGGGGCCAAAACAGAAACAGACAGTTCATAATACTTTTATTAAATTATCTGACTGCACTTCTTTTAGCACTTATATATGTACATTTATGTTATTATTGTGAAAATGGGGTGCTCTGTTTCCGATACACAATACCGAAGTAACTGTTGATTTTGTAATACAAAGTACCCCTTGCTGGCCATGATTTGGCAAGTAAAAATTATGTATTCTGTATTCTGGACAAGGGGTCAAATTTTGATAGCCATACTAGAAAGTTGTTCTTTAGTACCGTTACATTTTTCGTACTTTCACTTTCTATTGTTGTCGAGGTCAACTTCTACCCACCTTTTTTGGTTTACTTAACGTGACGTAACGTATTGTGACTTTGGATCCAATGTTAAATCATGTTCAGAAAAGATTGAAAGATTCAAAAGTTATAGATAGGAGTTATATATATTTAACTAGAAAACACGAGGAGACTTTATAAACTTAAGTGGATGATATAAATCGGATAATGGTTTTTAAGAAAACGATACGCTAGGCTATGGAATAGCCTTGGATAGAAAATTGCGTGTTTGATTGACAAGGGTGTGGTGGCTCATGATGTATTTGTATACTCAAATCAACACTTGAAGTAAGCCTTTCTCGGTACTTCTTTGTAATTTCTTCTGTTGGTCTGCACATGTGATAAAACAGTCACTGATTCGATCAAACCTCTAATTTTTTGCCAACAGCAACTCAAAGTAGTTTCCTGCTTTTGTTTTTTTTTGTTTTGTTTTTGTTTCCATTTTGTTTTTGCATTCTCCTAGGGTAGCTCTTTATTCTTCCGCAAAAACTCAATTCTATCTCTTTCCACCTTTCGTTCTCCATTGCCTAAGTACCCGGGCCTAAGTATCTCCACAAACTACAATCACGCTTTGTTTAACACAATTGAAAAGTCTTTTATAGTATTTGTATATTACTGATTATTGCACAATACCTCATCTTTATTTATTACTTCTGGTTTTAAAGTTATACATTACTGTTCTTATTCTTTTTATCATATCTATATTTATGAATTTGGCTAAGCGATATTGCAATACCAATCCCATCATCCTCTACAAACCTGTTCCCAGTACAACCTATAGTAAATATTTATAATACTTTTCAACTTCCACAAGGAAACAGAAAAATTAAACCCCGTCCTGTTTATCAGGACGAAACTGGACGCCAAGTTGATTTTCGAGAATCTGAAATTCCTATTGGTCAATAGTCCTCTGCGCATGCGTTGTCCTCACTGCGCAAGCGTACTCCTCACTTCACCCCAAGAACTATCTATATAGCTAGGCTATTCCAAAGCCTAGCCAATTATAATACCGATTTTCATTGATGATGTAGTCGTACATGTATCGATCGGTTCTATTTTAAGTTCGGGTTTCCCCCTTTGAGTCGGTATAAAAGAACTCGTCCTGTTTCCTGATTTTATTACGTAACTATTGTTGTTAAACGATCTTAAATATTGAAAAATAGAATGATAATTATGTTGAGGAACACACGTTACAACTTTACTATAAATAACCGCTCTTCAGTTGAACTCTCAGTGAACCCTGTATTGGCCCGGGACAATACAGGATTTGCCTGTATTTGCCCGGGGCCGAAAAAAACTGACTGTATTTAATATCACCAGGGCTAAGCCATCAGCATGCTACATGCCGTATTTGCCATATTAGGGCTGATTTTATCATATTATTTAATAATACAACATATTTTTACAATCTTATGCTTCCATATTTGTTGTTTAAGAAGGTTATATGATGGAATGTAAAATCATTTTGTTTTTACCTGGACAATCAGCTTCATCTGACCAGTCTGAACAGTCTGTAAAGCAGTCACATTTATCTGACGAACGTTTTTGTTCTCCATTATCACAGGAAAAATGTGTAGTTACTGTAAAAATATAAATTTTAAAACAACAAAAACTTTGTTTTCTTTAAAATGAAAAAATATCAAATAAAAATATTTATAGGTTTCATTATGAGTGAGGCTTGTATATCACTTGTTATCAAATCGAGCTATTTAATTACACAATAATAATTAACGAGCTTCAGCGAGTTAATTTTTATTTAAAATTAAATAGCGAGATTTGATAACAAGCGATATACAAGCATCACGAGTTATGAAACCTATTTCTCTTATGATAAACCATTCTGTCGTGTTCTCCCAATCATGTTAAGTTGGGAGAATTTAGATGTGTTTGTGAATACATTGAAGATTGATTACGTACTTTAAACTTATCCCTATAATGAATGTAAAGTCTAACAATAAATTTTCCCCGTATATAAAGTAGAAACTATAAACAACGATAAGTGTTTTAGATGTAGGAACTATGTTGCATTATATTACATGTACACAACAATCAATAGCATTGACAGGTACATGATTCCTTGCTGGTGACAAACGTGGGTGAAAGCTCGGTTGAATTGTAATTACAGTTTTAAACATCTATACAGTATTAAAATTAATTTCTGCTTGTCAGTTGAGTGAAAATGTTACGAATGATTTGTAATTAAATGTAGGTGTAAATTTTGCTGTCTCTGTGGTAATTGATTCTGATGTCAATTTCCACGCGTCAATGATCTCAATACACATTACATCATAACATCAACAGAACACAGGAAGGAAATTAAACTTGTTTTTTAGCAATAAAATAATATATTTCAAGTTGCCAAAATATATTCAACTGTTTTGGGAGAATGAATTAATGGGTGTGTACACATGAAGCTCATTTTTTCATTTCTTCTTCTTGCCAATGGAATAAAAAATAATGCAGACGACATAATGCAATGAGCACGGAATTTAAAAAAGAATTGCCATGGCGTTGGTTTGACCTGATGTGTGACCTCTAGAACAACCAATGAAAATGCGGCTGAAAAGTTATCTAATCATATGAAAGGCCAATGGAATGATAGCATAAAAGTTATCACTAAGTGATACGAAAAATAAACTTATCGTGTAAGAAAAAGATATTGCTGCCACATCATAAGAGAAAAATGTTTAAACGATAAAAAATCTTTGAATTATAATTTACACATGACTTATATACTTAAGGTATACTGAGTTCCAATGAAAACGCAACACTTAGTATATAAGATTTTTCTTCGGTTGACTAAATATTTTCGAGGGCTGTATCTGCCAATTTACCTTCAACTACAAATGCTTAAAAAAATCTTTGTTCGGCATGACTGGCTTATTAAGCTACACCAACCGCAACACACGAAAATGGCATACAAACAATGAGTGTCTTGGAGCGAATATGCGATTGATTGATTGATTTCTTTATTGTCCATTAGTAAGCCGTACTTGCCACCTTAGTTTTCATTTCATCTATGAAAATTTTTCTCAAAATGCACCGAATTTTCATTTAAAGACATCACTTTAACTTTGATCTTCTCTGAACGACTTTGACTCTGTTTGAAATTTTGCCAGCTCAACGGGAATGTGTCAAATAATTTTGATGTTAAGAACTGAAATTCTCAAAAATTCATAGCTTTTACCCCAATCCATCCCACCAGAAAAAAAATGCATTTTAGACAAATTGCAACTCTAAGCATCTTTTTGACATAATCTGAATTAAGAGGCTTTTTCTTTAAATTTTTCATCAATGTGATTGCAGTTAAGAAAATTTGATTTTGACCATATGATTTAAAATTGATGCTGTGACGAATTTTTAAGATTTGACTAAATAACTATGACTGAAAAGTCTAACTGAAGGTGGCGTCATTCGAACAGAGATTATAAACGTGATATCAAAATTGTGTGTGGATGCTATGGGTTTGAAAAGACTGTGTACCCGATGATATGACAAATAAAATGCAATACAATTGAAACTCAGATGTTTCTAATTATATATTGCAAAGTCCTAATGGTTAACAAAATACCGAAGTTATTGTGAACTTATTTTCTGCATATGCGCATTTCGACAACTTTATGTCTTTTCAGTGCAGATCAAATCAAAACATTTGGAAATCCATAAACCGAAATTTGATATTTTTAAACAAAAGGTGTGAAAAAAGTAATAAGGCTAGGTGGCATTTTTTGTAGATGTTTTAGTGTGTATAATAGATGATTTATGGTTTTTGGTGTACAATGTAATATTTTTAACATATTTTCATTTTATATCAGTTTAAATACAAATTAATTTTATTTTCAGATGTGAAAACTTAGTTATCTTTATTATGAAGATAATCAATTTTCATGCTGAAAGGTGGTTAAATCTTAACACAACACAATTTTCATGCTTAAAGGTGGTTAAAACCTACGAGTAAAACTTATATGGTTTTTTATTTATTTGGAATGACATGGACGAGAATACGTATGATATAACATGTATGCAGATTACGCCCCACTATCCATGCAGAGGATGGTAACTGAGGACCAACCTCAAATCTTGCTTTTTAGATGATCAATTTGTTTGGGTTTAGCATGTTCTTCTGGTTATTAAGGTTTTGGTGCTAGATTTGATTTATTCTAACATGGCCCCTGTTAATCGTCAACCAGTTTAATACTCGATACCATATATTTCGAAAAATGCGACAATGGTACAGGAATATCCCCGGTTGACCGGTTTTGACGCACTTAAGGATATTTTCTGCTTTAGTGTAACTTTTATCAGCATTGGTTATTTTATTTGCCGTTTTTCTTGTTTCGATACAACATAACTAATCGACCAGCATCAAGACTTTATGGCGTTCAATGTTAGAAGAAAAAATACAGACCATCCTCATCATCGCCATTAAAAGGACCTGAAATGACGCACTTATGAAAACCCTGTATAAACCCATTCTCATTTATAAATTTCATAAACTAGGTAGCTCCTCTTAAAACTAAATGACCAATAGCTATGGAACGGCACAGCTGTCTTATGTGGAGCTCTGACATTGCTTGATGTGGTGTCGTGCTTACTTAATCATATCTTGTTATTATATAATATGGTTCTGACATTTCTTTATAATGTTCTAATATTACTCAATATAATTTTGATATGACATGATATGGTTGCGTAATTACTTGATATGGTTTTGTCATTATTTAATGTGGTTATGGCAGTAGGCAATGTGGTTGTGTCATTAGGCAATGTGGTTGTGTCAATAGGCAATGTGGTTTACATATTACGTGATGTGTTTTTTTCATTACGTATTGTGGTTTCTTCATTACGTATTCTTGTTGTTTCATTATATATTGTGGTTTTTCCACTACTTTATGTGGTTGTTTTATTGCGTATTGTGGTTTTGTTATTTCGTAATGATAAATCGTCAGTTCGTAATTACAATTAATTTATAAGGATATATCACTTTCCAATGTTGTAGAGGCACTAATCAATTCGGTTTTAGCATTAAGCGTTGTGGATTTCACTTTTTTATAAGGTTTAAATATTACATAACATAATGTGTTTCTTCCATTGCTTGATGTGGTTTTGACATTCTTTGATGTGGACATGTCAATTGTTTGATGAGGTTATATCACGTGACCAATTAGGTTGCAGACGGTACGGTTTATTTGGTGTAACCAGTACCCGTTCTACATTTTCGTAAAGACAATCACAAATAAAATACGCAATGTTGTAGATTTTATGAGACGATAAAGAATTTCATATTTTATTTCCAACTATTAAAAAGTTTATCTGTTATTCGTTGTATAATTTCAGTTACAATTACACTAATGTTTTTATTGGGTTAAATGTGTAACCCGTGCTTTCTAAATTAAGTGCAACAATCCTGTAGCATTTTAACTATTTTCCACATCAGGTTTCAAAATTATAAAGAATATTGCACACTGTTAAAGTTGAAGCGCTTCTTAAAATTGTTTTTGTTTTTTATTTTATATTTCAGTACTTATTTACTCAAAACTGAGAACCTAACTTCTGTGTGTGCTAAAATATGTAATCCAGAGGTGAAGGGAGATGAATTATAATGTACTTTTCATTTATGTACTTCACTTTTTATTTTTGATCAAAGCCCATAAAAGGAAAAGCATAATATTATAATTCATGTATTTCTTATGATATTTCTTGGTTTACAGAAATACGTGAAAATATTTTCTTCGCTTCTCAGGTTTTCTCTTTTTATTTACAACTAAACTTTAAGTATTGGGCCGAGGAAAACTGATGTGAATACTGCATTAGGAAAACACTCAATAACATGAGTATGTCAAGTGGTCGTGTACGTTTTGGATTTACAAGATAGTGATATTGAAATGGACTGACTAAGACTTTTGTTAAAAAATGCCGCCACAATATGTTAAAAAATTCAAATCTTAATAGTTTTCCCGTCAAAAGCATTTGTAAAAAATAATTCTAGAACTATCATAAAATCAAACGACCTATTTTGTAGATTTATTTTATTTCGCAATGGTTTACCGGTATTTTTGTTCTTTTTTATGAATGTTTTAGGTAAATCTATAGATCCAAAAAGATGGAATTTAGCAGTCTAGTTGTTACAAGGTTTTATGGGAATGCGAAATGGCGCCGAAAGACTGTACTTCCGTCTTTTCTCGTACCATGAAGATCGAATTATTTTTTAGCTTTACTGAAAAAAAATATAAGATCATATAAGATCCGAAACACATACTTTTCACATACTTATTTTCACTGGCGGTTGGCAGATGCCAGTAACTGCAGTTACAGACATCCCAACATTGCTGATGATAATCCTGGTATTTTTAATAAGTGCTTTTATTCCCAGTGTTATTCATAAACCATAGCCAACAAGACATTCGTAGTGCCCTTCAGTATCATAATGTATCAATTGGAACAAGTCATCACTCATGTATGGTTCATAAATTAGCAAACAAAAACTAACGAAAATGCCCGTAACTTGCAACAAGTTGTTCTTTTTGAGATGCCCGTAACTGGCATGTAATGCATGTTACTAGAATATGAGAATATTTCTCAGGAATGTCCCAATTTGATATCGATAAATTATCAATTCATGTCGCTACTTCTTTTTCGGTCATGTAATTCCTTTAAGTTTAGGATGAACAGTTGTTTTTTCTGGACCTTTTTTTTAATCAAAATATACAAGCCGAAAAAAAAAACAGTTTTAAAGTTTTTCTACGGGTTGCTGAAGGGCTGTTCTAGGCTGACTTTTGTTAATGTATGTACTTGCGCTCTTTGACACATGATGGTGAATTTGAATTATAACGCTTTCAGCGTGAGAATCACGCATTAATCTTTAAAATCACACTCTCATGCCCTACTCGCAATTTCTCACGCCAAAGAATAAAGAATAAAAAAAATATATGAAAAAAATATTTACTTCGTAGTCGGTTATGACTCCGACGTTTGTTTATATTTTAGCAAAATTGCTAAATGTTGTTTTTTTGTTGTTGTTGTTGTACTTTCCAAAATCAATATAACTGTAGTTTTGCATACAACCCCTTTTAAATGAAAAATATAACCAGAAAGTCCCATGTAACTATTTAGAAAGCCAGTTATAAAATTTCCTATCATTGTCAGTAACTTTGTATTTTCGTCCATGAAAATCCCTAAATCTCAAGTTAGTCATCACATGAATCTTGACACCTTTGAATTATAGGAAATTTCCTATAATTCAAAGGTGTCAAGATTCATTTGATGACTATTACTTATATTCCAATCTCTAAGACACTCTTGGAAATACTCAGGGGCGTACCCTGAATGGACAAAATACAGCAATTTTAATTGTCGCTTTCTTCGAAAAACAAGTGATTCTCACCCGGTTTCAAATAACAGAAAATCCAAACTTGCAAATGGTGGAAGGCTGGTTAGAATACAGGCAGCTTCGTATTGAATTTGTTCTTCTTTCTGTTACCGGAGAGCATAAATCTCCTTAGGAAATTTGTGATGTGTCACCTCTGGGAATAAAACCCGGGACCTCTAGCACTCCAGCCCACCGCCTAACTGAATGAACTAAAGAAATATTCCGATATCTCAGTCGATTTTTACGGGCTATATATCTACCACCTATTACAACGCAGGTAGGCTGTCCTGTCCGACTTCCCCAACCTAGATAGTCATCATATTTGCTGTGTATGACTCAAACACAAATTTCACATACAAACCTTGGTTAGATCCTTCTAACCACCGTGGGGTAATGTTTAGCTGGGCGCTAAATTTTACCGGAGAGCATGAATCTCCTTATAAAATTGCCATTTGTCACCTCCGGGAATCGAACACAGGACCTCTAGCACTCCAGCCAGCCACCTAACCGAACGAGCTACAGAAATATTCTGTTAGCTCAGTCGATTTTTACTGGCTATATATCTACTACCTACTACAACGCAGGTAGGCTGTCCGGTCACATTTCTCACAACATAATTGACTATAGTCATCCCATATCCCGCAATTAAATAAAAAGGATAACAGTAAATCTCAGTAGTAGGAGAGGGACGAGATTAATTGCATGTGCGGTGGAGCAACATGAGTGACGTCACCGTCGTAGTCACGTGACAGAAAGGGACGTCATCCGGAAGTGACGTGATTGGAAATGGCGTCATCGGAAGTGACCTCAACCAGAAGAATGACGTCATTGGAAGTACAAGACTCCCTCAAGATCAGTTTTGATACGACTAAAGATATTATCACAAAAACAGAGACAATGTAAAGATTTTGGCAGACGATTTCAAATAAAGAGGGACCAACCGTACATCAAGACAAAGATTACAGGATCTTGTTCGACAAAAGAGTCGCCATGGATGATTTAAGCACAAGACCTGATGGATTATGATTGTACAGGCAGTATGAGGATAGCATTACGACACATGATTGCTGTATGTCGGAGAAAATAAAAATATGAATGCGTCTTGTAATTTTTATTAATATGAGGAAGGCACAGCCTTGAATGCCAGCGAAGAAATTCCAGACTTTTACCCAGCTTTACTACCATGATTACTCGGGAGTTTGACGACAAGCTGGTTTTGAACGTTTCAATAGCGAAATTTCTGTTTTGAGCAGTAATCAGCGTCTTACATCACAACTCGTTCGCTTTTGTCTAAGTACTTCCTCCAATTTGCACTACGATTTTGTCAACAGGCAACAGGATGAAAATACCGTCTCAAAATATGTTATGTTGAACACAATTAAATGTAATATAGAGATAACCCTACTATATTTTAGGATCTGAATGGGGTTCGTAGATTTGGTTTTCGTTTGAGCAGAAACGTTGCTATTGGTTCCGACAGTAAACCTTGGATTTTACCCCCTGAAAATTTTGACGCTATCCAATCAAAATTAGCGTTACATACATATAAGAATGAAATGTCTCTGAGTTAAACCAGGCGTTTTCGATCGTTACCATGATTAGACAGGTCACATCCGCGGAACCCCCCTCTGGATGCACTAATGGATCATTACAATAAGATCGAGTGTTTATCATCGTATTGCCAAGCAAAGACAATGACAAAATCACACTTTTAATTTGGTCGGCTGACACTGAGTACCATTGATGAATATTTCCTGTTTTCCAGGAGGGTCTGGTGATTTGGAGGATTTACACTAGCTGCTCAGAGTGATTCAGTTTTGCGATGTTTTTGTTTATTTGTGTTGTCTGTGTTATATTGTCTTCATTTATGTTACATCTTGAATTTCCGTGATTTTAACCTTTTTATTCAATAACTCGCCAGTCCTCCATTTCTCTCATTGCTTGTGTATTGTCTGTCACAGTATTCAAGCCTTGAAACTCCTTTACTTAAGGGTCCTACTGTGTAATTTGACATCTAGGCATTGTAGCCGATCTATCATGGTAAGGGTCGTAAAATGTCTCTAGCGACACTATAAATTACAAATGTGGACTTTTATTTTAGCTGCGACATAATGTATCGGCTATAGCTCCGTAGGCTGTTTCTGTGGGTAAGTGATATATGAAGCGCCAATATTTGGTTAATAATATAGAGTAAGCCTTCACTGGAATAGGCTCCTGCAACTTGGGGATTTGAATGCATGTATATTCCTTCAAACATACTTCCAGATCAAGTAGGTAATGTGATGCAGAGTATAATACTCGTTGCAAATAGATGCTTGAAAGGTTGTTCCT
>MJUU01046958.1:104560-120169 GCA_002080025.1 Modiolus philippinarum | reverse complement strand
CAAAATTTTCATCTGGAGGTAATTTTCAGAACATTTTCTAGCTTCTGACCAGTTTTTATGATATTCCAATAAGATTTAATAACTTTATTCACCATCTAAAAGACTTTAATTTGTGGGTTAACATTTAAAAAAACTAAGTCCAAATACGGAAAAAATACGGAAAAAAACGAATTTCCAATTGTTTTAGCTAGAGGTAATTTTCTGACCATTATCTAGCTTCTGTCCAATTTTGGCACAATTCTATAAAGATTAAATGACTCTATTCGACCTATGAAAAACTTGTGCAATTGTTGACGCCGACGACGACGACTACGACGACGGAATTTGGATCGCTATGTCTCGCTTCCGCGACATTCGTCGCAGGGGAGACAAAAAGGAAAAGAAATTGATTAGATAGTAGATGAACAATACATTCAACAGACACATGTACATGTATGAAATGGCTATATAAATGAGATAGTGTGATCAAATTTTTAGCATATAAAATATATAGCAAAAAGTTACATATTATCATGAATAAATTTTCCAACTGCATTTAAAATTTTTTAATTTTCTGATATCATTAGATATATAAATTTTTGCTCACTATTAAGATTTATAAAGATTTTTAATTCTTTATTGACTGTGTCAAATAAATTTTTCCCCTCTTCTTGAAATTCATTACAATTTTATTAAAAAGTGGATCTCATCCTCTACTTGTCCAGAGTTACATTTACTACAAAAACGAGCATTCTTACAGATTTCAATCATTAATTTATGGGATGAGATCCTTAGTTTACAAACTGATCTCCTGAGTTCAAAATTCTTATTATTTTCTAAAAATTCTAAATAATATGAATTAACACAACACACAAGCAGTCGCATTACATCATGTGATGTCGACTCGTGTACTATACGCACCAGAAAACACTATTTGAATAGCGGTTCCCTCTGGAGAAGTCCATAAGAGATTAATAATCAACCAAAACAGACTCATCGAGTCAATTGCAAGATGTGGGCACTATAAACAGAATGGTCAGAATAAAATGGCGATTTAAATTCAGTTTGTCTACAACTCTTTCCGAAAGTTGCCTGTCTACTCTTCATCTGAAGAATGAACGTTGTTAAGATATATGTATATATAGGAGATGAAGAAAAACAAAGCAAGTACTAAGATATACATTAACCGTTGCAAAACGAGGTTTATTATATATTATATGTCAGAAATGGTTAAAAACGAACCAAGAATAAGAACAAGTAGCCTTTTTTTTACATTACAGAATGACAATGCTCTTTGGTGTATTTCATTACAGTGATCTCTATTTGCACAATCTTATTTTGGTTCAATATTTCGCTTGCAATTATACATTAATATAAGTTCAACTTTTATGGGGTGTTTTTTTTAACCAATACTTTAACTGATGTATCCCAGTACTTTAACTTCATTTTGTGAAATTTGCAGGTTATTATTTCTTATGTAACTTTAAACATAAATTTCTATTTTTCATGGCAAACGTTGGGCGAATATCTTAAATGTTGATTTAAAATAGTTTAAATATAAGGAGCAATCACTCTATTTTCAAAGAAAGTTGGTAAGAGAATTGGTTGGTTTCAGGATGAGAGGAAACGGGATGCTGTTGTCTTTAAATACGAAATCATAAAGGGATTGAATTGTTAATTACGTGATGCGACTTCATGACGCTGTCTATTTGAAGTAAAAACGGACACGATACAGAGATGCATCAGCAAAAAAAAGTCTGCAAGTAGATGATGGTGTCATATCGACATTTTTATATTAGCGAAAAGAAAATCATTTGTTTTTACCTCCGCAGTTTGTTTCATCTGACCCGTCTGAACAGTCGTTTTGGCCGTCACATTCCCATGACTGATGTATAAGAATTCCATTAGCACAGGTAAAACATGCACTGCCTGTGAAAACTTTAAGTGAAACAATATTTAAGTTGAATGTTTAAAGAGTAAATGTCCTTTGAATTTTTACACGAAACCTATATACGGAAGATAATGTGTAATAAAGACATTAACCCTACCGCTGGCTTTTGCTAGTGCCGGTACCAAGCCCGGCTGTCCCGAGTTCCTATCGTTGTCTCTACGTTAGTCTCTTGTCTTATTCGTGTTTTTCATGTGTAGTTCCATAGCAGATTGTGGCATGTAATTATAATTTTCAGCCATTGTAGGTGTTTCCTGTTATCCATTTTTACATTGAAAATTAAATCCACAGATTTCTTTTATCGTGTGAAGAGAATACATTGATAAAGATAATGGTACATGTACTGATATTACAACGGTCAAGCGAGAGGTTAAAGTTTCATTACTACAAGATGTTCTTTTACACCCCAAGCCGACTTCTGAAAGGCTGATCACAGAGAAAGAAACATGGTTGATAATTGATTGACAGCATAACATTAAAGCCTGTGTATGTAGTATCTAGAACGACTGATTTGGACTGCCCATAGACGATTTTTCATTTAATTCCAACCAATAGATTAATAAAACATTATGACAGTACTTTCAATCAAATATTCTTCAATCATAGTTTGTATTGTCAAATGTCAATCAATGAACAACAATGTGTAAAGTGTGTTTCTTTCATCACTGTCAGTATCTCAGGACACTGGTTTGGGGTGTAGAACTACACCTCTTTGAAATGTACACCTTTGCCATTCGCTTACAATAAATGAAGTCATGTGTTAACCATTTAAAAAAATCTTCGTTGCTTCTGGTTAGACTCCAAACTTCCAATGTATATTTTTGGCACAATTGTTTGCCATCGCATTAGGGATGTTGCAATGATTGAGGAAGAAGCTGTCTTAACGCTATGTGACCATTTATCTACTATAGACAGGGCATGTCAAAATGATATATAAGAAGCATTTAAGATGAATTTTAGTTTTACAACATTAAACAAGCAGCTTCTTTTTCGAAGAGTAAAAATATGCGTAAAAACAAATAAGATGAAGACATACCTGTAATAAGTGAACTGGGGCTCTTATCTGGAAAAAAAATAGATACATACTAGATAAAACTCCAAGTCTAACAGCATTTATTGAAACTGAAACTTCTATATTAAAAAGCTGATGACTGGCAGTTTAAATGAAAGTGCTTGGATATAAAAGGGGCATTTTTTGCGACTATAAAAGAAAACATGACCCCTGTCAAATCAAATCTCGGGCGATTACGCTTGGACAAATTATTGACAATAGAAAAACTTCTCGAAAAAAAAATTAAATTTTGTAGCACTTATTGTTACGATCGTCTCAAGATCTGTATTCCGATTTATCAAAAAAGTTATTGGACTTGTCCTACCTTTGGAGTAAATTTTGAAAGGCACAGACAGTTCCTTATCACTAAATACCGAAGTTAATGTGAATCTAATTTCTGCATATGCGCATTTCGACAACATATGTCTCTTCAGTGCCGATTGCAATTGCAAGTCTGTTGCGACTGTGTTTTCGAGTAGCTAGTCCTCCTGGAATATCTGACGCATAATATTATTGAAAAGTGCTAATCTTAGAGGGATTTGTTGAACTCCAATCACTTCATATACCTATACTTCACCGATAGCATCAAAGATTTTCAACCATAAACGTGTAGTGCAAAACCTTACCACCGATGTTCTCAAGTCTAAACCATCCGATTGTTCATGCTCAAATTCACCTTAGATATAGTCCCTGTGGTCACGTTATAACGGGAGACTTGAATATCATCGAAAACCCGTCTCTCCGTCGTGAAGTCCTTGCAAAGGGACCAATATTCCGTGAACTACGATCCATCAACTGGGATCAAAATTTTAAACTCCTTATGGATACTCTAGAGAACTATGCCAGAAAATGTAATAAATGTGAACAAGATGAAGACCTGAATTCTCTATCGGAGTGGATTAAGGCTGTGAGGTCCATGATTCTCAAACGAATCAGTCAGCTACGAGGGTCAACGAGAAGTAAAGCATCATCCATTTTCAAAAATGCCAATGTTGCCAGATACTTGTCCTTCATTCATGACAAATATGTCGTTGTTCCGGCAGATAAGACCCATAATAACATTATGTTTATTAGTAACAATTATAACATTGTTTAAAGATAGAAGTAGGCATTGGCAATACCCAGGGCAACCCAACATTCACAGCTACTACGCTGTCTAAGGAGGAGATATTGCGGACCATAGATCTGTTTTGCTTTCCTTGGGGATTTCAACCAAAGATGAAGACACTGATCTCCTCTCATTGTACTGGGTACCAAAATTACATAAATGTCCATACAAACAACGGTCCATCGCTGGATCTGCTAAATGGTCTGCAAAACCTATTTCTAAGCTTTTAACATCCATCAGAGGGCCTTCAAAAATATTGTGTTACTACCTTTTCAAGAAGTGGTGAAAATGAAATGTGGATATTAAAAAACTCTCAAGGATCTGCTTGACATCTTAAAATCGAGATCATTATCACACTGTAACAGCATTAAACTTTTGACTATTCCACGCTTTATACTTCTATTCCTCATGAACAACTGTATCTTCCGCAAGAACGCGAACGAAGATAGAAGTACATTTTTATAGGCAGAGATCATGCATACTTTGTGAAATACGACTCAGAATTACAGAAAAAATATACAGAGGAAGAAGTGATTATAATGTTAGATTTTCAGATCGACAATATATTTGTCCAGTTTGGAGGACTTGTTTTTCGGAATTCCTATGGGCAAAAACTGTGCACCTCTTTTGGCAATCTGTTTCTCCACTCATATGAATCTGTAATAATCGAAAGGCTTCTTCGAAATAAAGATAAAAAACTGACCCAGTCCTTTAATTTTAGCTTCCGTTATATAGATGATATTTTAACACTAAACAACCCTCGCTTTGGTGATTTTCTTCGTCTTTTCTACCAAAAAGCGCTCGAAATTAAAGATACTACAGATACTTCCACATCGACCTCGTACCTTGACCTTCATCTTGAAATTGACAACAGAGGTACACTTCAAACTAGGCTATATGACAAACGCAATGACTTCACTTTTCCAATAATCATCTTTCCTTTTTCTTTGTAGCAATAATCCAAAAGCACCGGCATATGGAGTTTACATCTCCCAACTCATTCGCTATTCAAGGCCTGCGGTCGATACAGTGGCTACCTTGATAGATCTCGGTTGCTTTCAAATAGGCTATTTAATCAAGGGTATCTTGCCCATAACTTGAGGTCATCACTTCAGATGTTTTACGGTCGACATCACGATCTTGTGGACCACCATGGGATATTTGTTTCCAAGTTGACAACAGATCTTTCCCTTTGCCACTAAATTTCGTTTTTCCTCCACTGGATTTGACTTTAATACCGGAGTTGACATGAATACCGGAGTTGACATGTTCAACACGGCGGGTGTCTTATAAGAAGCAGATGCTTACTCTGCCGCTTCACCTGAACTCACCTATTATTTTTAATGGGTCCGTGTTGTTCATTTTTGTAATTATGTGTGTCTTTATTTTCTTTTTCTGTGCCGTGCTCATTGGACTTTTCATTTCAGACTGACGGTTCGGTTCTCACTTACTTGAATCGATACCATTTGCAGGAAACAGATTTATGTTTGATGAGATCGTAGAAATTGTTTTGAATTTGCATTTTCACAGGTGAATGACATCAACCAATTGTAACGTCATTTTCGCAGAAAATTCAAACTTCGAAGTTGTTGTAATGTAGGTTTCAACTCGGGTAGCGGCATTACCAGTGGCGTATACACTTATCGTTTTAAAAAAATGCTTCCATATTTGTTAAAGTTGCTTGATGTTTCTGTAATTACATGTTGGAATGTCATATACTAGTAGGCCTTTTAATATGAGTGAAACGAAATTCATTTGTTTTTACCTTCACAATGAGCTTCATCTGACCCGTCTGTACATTCCTCCAAGCCGTTACACACCCATGACGAATGTATTTCTACTCCATTAGCACAGGTCAAAGATCGAGTGCCTTGGGAAAAAAAAAAGACATTTATCAAAAATTAATTATTACAGTTGAATTTTTAATTTCGAATGTTCATTAAAATTAGTTAGTCATTAATTGTGGAAGATTTTGTTTAATGCAAATAAACAAATTTTGATTTTAATTGAACATACTGATATTTGTAAACTGTTAGATTAAATTAGAGTGTAATTAACAAAAAGTAATACATATTTCTCATAAATAAGACAGTTGTAGCTTAGAAAAAGATGTATCTACTAAAAAATCTGTTTTCGTTTTGAGTAAATGTAAAAAAAAACTCCTTTAAATTTGATTGGGATTCTGAATCGCCACTGGTGAAGAGAATCACGTGGTTAAACAAATCACGTGATTTAATTCCTCTAACAAACAAAATAGCGATAGGAAACGAAGCGATAGTCAACTGTGGAGCGAAGGGACAGTCAACTGTTATATAGGTATAGTTTTTTTTTATCGTTCCTACTTATATTCACATGGTTCAAAGCGACAGTGTTTCTAAAAGGAGATACAACGAAAAACAGAGGCTACAAACAAAATTTTAAATACTATGCATTTTGCCGGACACAGCGGCTACAACGTCATTTCTATGTAAAAATATTTCTGTAAGGGGATACAAAGGAAACAGAGGCTAAAACTTATTTATAATACGATGCATGTTGCCGGACATATGGGCTACAACGTTATTTTTATGTGAAAATATTTCTGCAAGGTGATACAACGGGGGAACAGAGGCTACAAACTAATTTATGATATGATGCATGTTGCAGGACACATGTGTTACAACGTTATTTCTGTGTAAAAATATTTCTAAATGGGGATACAAGGGGAAAATTTTGTACCAAAACCTTGCCACTCATGAAAGTAATATCTAAAAAAATCAATTATTTTGGTATTTTGTACAAATTTAGATTGAACCGCTTGATGAAAACCTTCTTCGAAATGATCTGATGTAGTAAAATATTTTTTAAATGAATTATTTTGGTTATTTTTAAAGATTAAGTATAAACCGCATAATGAAAACATTACTTAACAAATATATCGCGACATGTTAAACCACCCCTATCAAGCTGAGTTCTCGGTGAATGGTTAAGGTAAGTGGAGTTCGCGTCTAATTGTTTTTGTTCGGTTGAATAATGTTTAGTTCGGTTGAGAAAAATGTAACAAATCTCTTATCTTAAGTAATATTGGATAATGTTTTGTTCCAGTTCAGGATAATGTTAAGGTACGGTTTTTGATATTTGAACATTTACCTGTACCTAAACATAACCCAGCTTAATAGGGGGGAAACTTTTCGAAAGAATATAATAAAAATTTAGTTTAAGGATGGTCACTCCTCAGGTTTTTGAAACTGCCTATGACTTTCGGAATCCTCACATTTTATCCATCATGATGCATTTGAAAGTTTTGCACACTGACCCCCACTTTTTTCTTTTCAAAATATGTTTGTATACATCTTGAGCAAACTTTTGACAAAATTTGATGAAATTCTTGATATATCTTCATCTAATTTCAAATGTCGATTGCCTTAATGCAAAGTAAATGAAAAATCTAGAGGAGTTCGGTTTCCCACTAAAATTTCAGGAACTTATATCTGAAAAACAGGCACACTAACTATCAATTTTTTTGCGTAAAATGACGTATGATCGATGTTCTAATAAATAAAGATACTAATTTCAAAGTCTTGATATAATGAACTTGAGGAGTGACCATCCTTAAACCGCATAATGATAACCTGACTTTTCAAACATATTTATGGAAAGGTTTAAAAAAGCCATATCCCAATACCTATGACCTCTTTGAAAGGATATGAAGAAGTAAAATATTTTTAACCAGAGACTCCCAGGAGCCTGCATCGCTCACCTGGTTTTCGGTTGCCAAAATAATGCTAACATTGTAAGTTATATAGTTAATATTCAGTCTCTCAATCTTTGGTAGCTGGAACAACACATCTTGAACTGTATTTAAAGTCGGATAATGTTTTACTATATTTCTTTGTTGGGCTTTTCTGACAAAAAAAACAAAACGTTCTTGCTAAGGACCACTTTAGACACCAGTTTTGAAGTCAATCGAGGCATCATTTTGTAAATGGCGGTCAACGAACAATTTTCAACATCGGTTAAGAAGTCGCAACATCAATATCTGTTTGGAAACCAAATTTCATTGAAATCGGACAATGTTGAATTTTCCCGCCTTTTTTGCAGCCATTTTGAAAATGGCAGTCAGCGAACAATCGTGAAGATCAGTTGCGACATAAATGCTTATTTGGAAACCAAATTTCATTTAAAATTCGACAATGTTGAATAGTTCCGCCTTTTTTGCGGCCATTTTGAAAATTGTGATCAACGAACAATTTTCAACACCGGTTTTGAAGTAGTGACATGAATATCCACTTGGAAACCAAATTTCATTGAAATCAGACAATGTTGAATTTTCCCGCCTTTTTTGGCGGCCATTTTGAAAATGGTGGTCAACGAACAATTTTCAACATAAGTTTTGAAGTCGCAACATCAATATCTATATGGAAACCAAATTCCATTGAAATCGGACAATGTTGAAATTTCTCGGTTTTTTTTGCGGCCATTTTGAAATCGGTGGTAAACGAACAATTTTCAACACCAGTTTTGAAGTCGCCACAGCATGGCAAACATTTTTCAATTTACACTGAACATTGATCTTCTATAGTTTTGGAAATGAAAGACGAAAACTAGAGCATGTCGAAACTGGCGTTATCGGAAGGGAACCGCAATTTTGATCCTGATACTCCCGGCGGAAGTAAAATTGAGGTAAGTGTGGATTCACATTCTGTTTGACACATAAATGTGTTGATGTAGTAATTTGCTGGATAGAGTGATTTCTTGAAGTTTTACCAAACCATGTCATCTCTCAGCTTCAAACTTAATATCAAATCATTTAAGCTGATACAAGTAAAAAAAGTCTAATGAAGATATAAGCTTCAGCCTAAATTTCAAACCATTCCCTTTGGTAGAAACCAAGAAATCTATGACGGAAAATTTGGTTTACAGTAAAAAATCAAAGTATCAGCAAACAGGAAGTGGATGTCCGAGCAACTTCAAAATTGCTTACACAATACGATTTATCATTTCCAAGCTTCAGACCAAATTTCAAATCATTCTCTCCAGTTGAAGCCAAGAAATCTGTGACGAAAATTTGGTTTTTATAAAATTCAAAGTATCGGCAAACAGGAAGTGGGCGCCCGACAAACTTGAAAATTGCTTACACAATACAACCCATCATTTCCAAGCTTCAGACCAAATTTCAAACCATTCCCACATATACAAGCCAAGAAAGCTGTGACGGAAAAAATTGTTGATGGACAGATTGACAGACAGACAGACGGACAAAGTGAAAACTATAGGGCATCTGCATCTCGATACGGTAACCTAAATATGAAAATTTTGAAAATTTTGTAAAAAAGGGCAATAACTCCTACAAGGGTTTTGGATTTTCTTCAAAATTTCTGGGTGGGTAGATCTTGATATGCTGGACATTTCTGCAATTTACACCTTTTGAAATAAAAAATAAAATTTGCACAACCTTTGAAAATTTTACGGAAAAAGGGTTATAGCTCCGAGATGGGTTTTCAGATTTTCTTCTAAATTGAAGGGTAGGTTTATCTCGTCATGCTGATCATTTTAATTCTCTGTCAGATTTTTTATATCTGTAACAGTTTTCGAGTTATTGGCCAAAAACTGCAATTTACCCCTATGTGATATTTTTATCAACAGCGGCCATGTTGTTCGACCAGCAGACTAATCGAACTAATTTTGAGAAGCCATACTCTGCTGATGATTCAGGCCAAGTTTGGTTACATTTGGCCCAGTGGTTTCAGAGGAGATGATTTTTGAAATTGGTGACAGACAGACAGACGGACGGACGAGGGACGCATAGTGATGGCAAAAGCTAACATGGCCTTTTAGGCCACGTGAGCTAAAAATGAATTATTTTTGTCATTTGTAAAGATTAAGTATCAATCGCATAATGAAAACCTGACTTTTCAAACATATTTATGAAAAGCTAAATCATAAGATATAATACTTCTTCGAAGGGATAATGATAAAGAAAAATATTTTTAAAAATGAATAATTTTGGTTATTTGTAAAGAATAGTTGTGATTTCTGTTTCTGTGCTTTGTGTCTGTCTAGCGTCGTTGTTTTGCGTCTGGCGTCATTGTTTTCTGTGTTCTCGTTTTGGCCATGCCTTTGGACTTCGATTTTTGTAAATTTCACTCCTTTGTTCCTTCGGTATTCTACTGCCGTTGTTTCAACCGTATAATAAAACCTGACTTTTCAAACCTATTTATGCAAATATTTATAAAAGCTGTATCATGACATAAAAACTTCTTCGAGAGAATATGATAAAGTAAAATATTGAAAAAATTTGATTATTTTGGTCATTGAAAACATGACTTTACAAACATATCCCGATATATAAACTTTTCGAAAGAAAAAAAATTAAAGAATGAGATCTTTTTGTCATTTGTAAAGGTTAAGTTAGTTTAAACGTATATATTTTGCTCAAAGAACAGACAAATCGGATCAGACACAAATAAATTATACTTATGAAGTCTTCTCCGTAATACAATAATTAACATATAATATAAGAGCATGCACTTTGATACAATTAGTTATAAACAATATTATACTTAACAAAAATATTGAGAACGAAAGGAAATACATCAAATGATGAGTGTGTGTGTGTGTGTGTTTCATTTGCAAACAAAAACTCACGTAATAAGGAATCTTTTAGACTTTTTGATAAATTCTTAGACGTGCTTGAAAATAAGTTCATTTTGCTCATTCGAAAGTTGACAGTTTCCAGAAGTTAAAAGTGTTACATCAAGATTAAGGCCCACAGGAAGCCAACTTAATCTGTAGAACAATTCAGTCCGAATATTTCCATAAAGAGTGCAATCATAGAGGTAATGATGCACATGTTCGTATGTGGCACCACAGCGACAAAACGGATTAGCCACGATATTTACCCTAAACAGATCATAATTTAAAAAGGATGCCGAGGATCTGAGCCCTGCTAATATTACATTTAACTTCCATTAGCCCAAAATAATTGTACTTCGGAACTACGGTCATATAACTATTAATCTTTAGTTTTCTTGAATATTCAGAAACGCTGTCAATATTTCGTGTTGAAATATTAAGACTATTCCAGATTCTTATTGTCGAGGGGATAAAAGAAGCTTTCGTAAAGGCAATCTAGTAAAGGGAACAATAATATCACTGCCATTTCTCAAGGGATAAACAGTAGTTGATTGAATAGTTGGAGGGAGCAAACTGGTTAGATAAATATAGGCTAGTTTATGTTGAATTTTATATAACATTTAAAGTTTTCTTAATTTACGTCTCTCTGCTAATGATTCCCAGCCAATTTCTCTGTAAATGATTTCAGTTTTAGTAAAGATTGGAAGTCCAGTAATAATTCTTGCAGCGTCAATTTGTAATTTTTCCAAATTGTTTGAGTAAACTGCACTACATTTATCCCATACCTCTAGCATATTCAAAAATTGGTCTTATGTATACATGTACTAAATATAATTTTTCTAAGTTTCTCCTGCTGAGTCTGTACTTTAATTAACTCAAGACTTTGATAGGTTTCGAAGCACTGGACATAATATTATCAATATGGTTATCCCCGCTAAATATAACACCTAAATGTTTGTAATAGGTATACTTTGTCCATGTAATTCAAAATTAAGGCTTGGAGTCTCTATATTCGAAAATAGCAATGTATCTCAGTGTTACTTGGATTAAACGACATCAACCATTTGTTTGACCAATTGTTTAATTCTATCAAGTCATGATCAATCACAGATTTTATCTGTAAAGGATCATGACTTGAATAACCAAACGATATATCATTAGCAAATAGGCGATTGAGTGAAATTAATTGTCAGCAATTTCATTGATATACACGATAAAAAGTAAAGGACCCAAAACAGACCCTTGTTGTACTATTTTCCTTAGCAATTCTTTTAATGTTACTAGTCCCCTACCGGCGATAGCCGAAGGGGACTTTAGGTTTGCGCTCTGTCCGTCCGTCTGTCAGTCCTGCATCAGTTTTCCGCACTTTTTTCTAAACCGTTGCAGGTATTGATCTGATATTTTGTATGTGAGTCCACCTTGATGAGTTACAGATCAAGATTAAGTTTGGTTCCGGTCCACTGCTTTTTGACGGAGTTATGGGCCTTGGACTTAGAAAATTTTAGTAATATGTCAGTTTTCCGCACTTTTTTTCTATACCGTTGTAGGTATTGATCTGATATTTTGTATGTAAGTCTACTTAAATGTGTTACAGATCAAGTTTAAGTTTGGTTTCGGTCCACTGATTTTTAAGGAGTTATGGGCCTTGAACTTAGAAAATTTTAGTAAAATGTCAGTTATCCGCACTTTTTTCCATACCGTTGCAGGTATTGATCTGATATTTTGTATGTGAGTCTATTTAAATGAGTTACAGATCAAGTTTAAGTTTGGTTCCGGTCCACTGATTTTTGAAGGAGTTATGGGCCCTGGACTTAGAAAATTTTAGTAAAATGTCATTTTTCCGCACCTTTTTTTTCTAAACTGTTGCAAGTATTGATCTAATATTTTGTATGAGAGTCTACGATCAAGTTTTAGTTTGGTTCCGGTCCACCAATTTTTGACGGAGTTATGGGCCTTGGACTTTGAATAAAACATATTTTACCAATTTTTCTAGTGTAAGAAAGCCTTGTTCTACCGGTAGGGGACTTGGTATTGCCTTGCAATACGATCCACACTTGTTTACTTTATTTCTTTGATTTTTATAATTTCTTATGTCGGAATCTCTTTTTGAATTAAGGGATTTTTTTCTTAGTCTATCTCTTGTTCTCATTTCTTTCCGAAGTTCATTATTAAACCAAGGTTTATCGTTTTTACGTATTGTTACTAATTTAGTTGGAATGCAATCCTTTGCGATCTTGAGGAAGGTTTCTGTAAATGTTTCACACATGAAGTCAATGTCGTCAATATCGAAAAGGAGAGCATTCAAATCAACTAAGTCCATATTCTCACAAAACTTTTCCTTTTATCAATTTTATCATACAGTGATATTTCCCTTTGAAATTGTTTAATAGTATTTTTAGGACATTCAATGAAAACAATAGCTGTGTCATGATCACTTACATCTCTTGGCGTCTTCAAAACATCTGCATAATGAAATTTTAACGATTCACTAAGAATTACAGGGTCGAGCAGCGTGCTACTGTTTTGCCTACCCTTGTGGGGTTTTCTATCAAATTAGTAAAATTAAACAGATTTATAGTTTCTAATAACTTATTATTGTTAATTTTAAACAAGTCAAAATTGAGGTCTCCTGTTATCACTATATTTTCGTTTATCTGAGTACCTATATCTATAGCATGATTAAGTCGAGTCCAATAATTGATCTCCGTCCAGTCAGATCTGTATGTAACACAAAGGAGAAAACTTTGACCCTTGGCCCGTATCTCTACCCAAATAGAATCATCTATATGATTTTAAGTTCTTTTTTTCTTGAGACACTTACATGATCCTTCGAGTACAGTAGGATTCCTTCTCCATACATTCCACTTCGGTCCTTTCTCTCAAATTCAGTGGAGAAAGAAGACATTTTTAATACGACTGTACTAATACTATCATCTTAATGAGTTTCGGTAACTGCTACTATATCAAACTCATCAGTAAAATTATGTAAAACTCTAATTCATGTCTTACACTTCGGATGTTTATATTACAAATAGAAACTGAATTTTTCGCGTTATCGCTTAGATTGTAAGGAATGGGTTCTGGATTTGTTTCCACATTACCTATGATCAAAATGAAGTGTAATACGAACAAGAGAAAAACTATATTCGATCGGGATTTACACTTTGTAACATTGACAAGGCTACGACGAGACGTGAGCAGTGTATATTTATTCTTAAAATATCTTGATACGTACTAGCACGAAAAGCCGTTCTTATGCGTTTAAATCTACCCCCTTTTCTGGAAACGAATATGCCTATGGCAGCCCTAAACTCTTCTATACAATTACCCATTTGGTAAGGATAAAATACAGAGGAGCATTAAGTGGCATTCAAAGGACTGCATTTCTATAGAAAAAACACACACATAATCGCTGATAGTTTGACATCAGAATTCGAACAAAATATAAACAAAATAATTGGTAAAACAATAAAGAAGTACAACTGCGGGAGTCATTCCAATTTAAGGATAAAAATGGGACAAAGTAAATTGGTAAAACTTATTTGATTAACAAAAAAGAGCATTACATTTCATACGCATTATTAATCGAAAGAAATAGATACTGTGAAATTTTAAACTAGCCGACGAAGCTGATGTTGTTGTTTTAAAACATAGAATGCAAAAAAATGGTATAGCAATTATAACTAGAGGCTCAGATACTGAGCCTGAATCGCTCACCTGACAAAATGCTTACAGCAGGTGATGAAAGTCATGTTTATCCCATAGGATCCTATGTTAAAATATGTTCTGTGCTGGAGGTCTTGTTTTTTATCAGATCAAAACAAAATAAGCAATCTTAGTTTGACTGAATTTGCTTCAATAATCTAAGCACATGTAATGAAAATAATGATTTAATATATGTGTACCATTCTAAACCAAGTTCAATGTTGGGAGCTATTTTCTTTGTCGGATCCCAACAAAATGAGAAATCTTTGTAAAGGACCTTCCATACATCATTTCTGTAAAGTTTGCTTGAATTTGCTTCAAGTTTCAGTGCAGATGTTGAATATGATGTTATTCCCATAGGGCCAATGTTAAACTATGTTCCATGCTGGCAACCATGTTTTTGTCGAATTTGGGATAAAATGAGCAACCTTTGTAAAGTACCTTTCGTACATCATTCCTGTAAAGTTTACGTACATCATTCCTGTAAAGTTTGGTTGAATCTGCTTCAGCAGTATCAGAGGAGTTGGTGAAAATGTGATATTTCCCATAGGATCCTCTGTTAAACTTTAGTTCCATGCTGGCGGCCATGTTTTTTATCGGATCAGAACGAAATGAGCAATCTTTGTAACGGACCTTCCAGACATCATTCCTGTAAAGTTTGGTTGAATTTGCTTCAGTGGTTTCAGAGGAGAAGCTGAAAATAAAAATTTCCCATAGGGCCAATGTTATACTATGTTCCGTGCTGGCGGCCATGTGTTTGTCAAATCGGAAAAAAATAGCAATCTTTGTAAAGGACCTTTAGTGCATCAATCTTGTCAAGTTATGTTGAATTTGCTTCAGCAGTTTCAGAGTTGATGAAAATATGATTTTTCCCATAGGGTCCAATGTTAAACCTTAGTTCCGTGCTGGCAGCCATGTTTTTATCGGATCGGAACGAAATGAGCAATCTTTGTAAGGGACCTTCCATACATCATTCCTGTAAAGTTTGGTTGAATTTGCTTTAGTGGTTCAGAGAAGAAGATGAAAATGTGAATTTCCCATAGGGCCAATGTTAAACTAAGTTTCGTGCTTTCGGCCATGTTTTTTGTCGAATCCCAATAAAATGAGCAATCTTTGTAAAGGACCTTTAGTACATCAATCCTGTAAAGTTATGTTGAATTTGCTTCAGCAATTTCAGAGGAGTTGATGAAAATGTGATTTTTC
>MJUU01046958.1:84556-103930 GCA_002080025.1 Modiolus philippinarum | reverse complement strand
CTTTGGGTCAGGTGAGCTAAAAATGATGTTATTCCCATAGGGCCAAATGTTATAAACTATGTGCCATGCTGGCAGCCATGTTTTTGTTGAATCGGGATAAAATGATCAACCTTTGTTAAGTACCTTTCGTAGATCATTCCTGTAAACTTTGGTTGAATCTGCTCCAGCAGTATCAGAGGAGTTGATAAAAATGTAATTTTTCCCATAGGATCCTATGTTAAACCTTAGTTCCACGCTGGCAGCCATGTTTTTTATCGGATCGGAAAGAAATGAGCAATATTTGTAAGGGGCCTTCCAGACATCTGCATTCCTGTAAAGTTTGGTTGAATTTGCTTCAGTGGTTTCAGAGGAGAAGATGAAAATAAAAATTTCCCTTAGGGCCAATGTTAAACTATGTTCCGTGCTGGCAGCCATGTTTTTTGTCAAATCGGAATAAAATGAGCAAACTTTGTAAAGGACCTTTAGTGCATCAATTCTGTTAAGTTTGGTTGAATTTGCTTCAGCAGTTTCAGAGGAGTTGATGAAAATGTGATTTTTCTCATAGGATCCTATGTTAAACCTAAGTTCCGCGCTCTCAGCCATGTTTTTTAATCGGATCACAAAGAAATGAGCAATCTTTGTAAGGGACCTTCCATACATCATTCTTGTAAAGTTTGGTTGAATTTGCTTCAGTGGTTTCAGAGGAGAAGATGAAAATGTGAATTTCCCATAGGGCCAATGTTAAACTAAGTTCCATGCTGGCGCCCATGTTTTTTGTCGAATCCGAAAAAAATTAGCAATCTTTGTAAAGGACCATAAGTACATCAATCCTGTAAAGTTATGTTGAATTTGCTACAGCAATTTCAGAATATTTGATGAAAATGTGATTTTTCCCATAGGGTCCTATGTTAAACCCAAGTTCCGTGCTGGCAGCCATGTGTTTTATCGGATCGAAACAAAATGAGCTATCTTTGTAAGGGACCTACCATACATCATTCCTGTAAAGTTTGGTTGAATTTGCTTCAGTGGTTTTAGAGGAGAAGATGAAAATGTGAATTTCCCATAGGGCCAATGTTAAACTAAGTTCCGTGCTGGCGGCCAAGTTTTTTGTCGAATCCGAATAAAATGAGCAATCTTTGTAGAGGACCTTTAGTGCATCAATCCTGTAAAGTTATGTTAAATTTGCTTCAGCAATTTCAGAGGAGTTGATGAAAATGTGATTTTTCCCATAGGTTCCTATGTTAAACCTAAATTCCGCGCTGGCGGCTATGTTTTTTATCGGATCAGCACGAAATGAGCAATCTTTGTAAAGGACCTTTAGTACATTATTCCTGTAAAAGCTTGGTTGAATTTGCTTCAGTGGTTTCAGAGGAGTTGATGAAAATGTGAAAAGTTAACAGACGGGCGACGGACGACGGACGGACGACGGACGACGGACGCCAAGTGATGGCAATAGCTTACACTGACCCTTTGGGTCAGATGAGCTAAAAATGAATCTCTAAAATTAATGAATTTTAACCCCATATCGTTTTCATTTAAATAAGAAAACAATAAGTTGTA
This sequence comes from Modiolus philippinarum, assembly GCA_002080025.1. Classification (NCBI taxonomy): domain Eukaryota; kingdom Metazoa; phylum Mollusca; class Bivalvia; order Mytilida; family Modiolidae; genus Modiolus; species Modiolus philippinarum. The sequence continues at coordinate 102,391 of MJUU01046958.1, read as the reverse complement.
GTACACTACACATACATGGTTTAAATGTATATAGAGTTCCATATAATTATAACTGAATTTTCGGTTTGATCTCACAACATGCTCAGTAGACACGCACTTTAATGGTAATAGCATATTTAAGGATATGATTATATACATTGCAGAATGGGCGATTTTATCATTACTTTAGAAAATGTCATGTGTACCAGATTACAAAGCATATTTTACAGGCAAAATTACCGAGGTGCGGGTTAAACCACTTCGGTGAGTTCGATTAAGTTTAAGAAATGAAAAGAGGAATTGTTTTTGTATAAAAAAAAAATATTATTTTCAACGATTTTGAGCCGTAACATGCCTAAAAAATGAATTAACTAAGAAATATTTTAAGAGATTTTTTTCTTTGATAATTTTTTGTCATCTTTGCATATAAATTTTGTGCCATTTTTTCCCAACCGATGTTCATTGATTGGTTGATTCAGCATACGTTTATTGCTAGAGGATATACTAGGTGCGGAAAAATTAAAACAGTACAGAAAATAAAGGTGGCGATCAGCATGTTACACGGGTAAGTAAGATTATATATGGACCACCACAGGGGAAAATAATTTGTTGTTACACAAACTCAAAAAAAGGGTGAAAAGAAAAACATAATAAACTTATTAAACGTGAGATCATGGGACCATTAGTTAGATGTAAATAGTTGTAAGCAGACTGAAATACCAGATTTTAGTGACCTAAGTTTACAATTATGATTTAATAAAACTAAATGTCAATTAGCGGATTATAGAATTAGACGTATCTGCATTATTAATATTTATTATTGTCAATATTGTTTAATGCGATTGTCAAGAATTTCCAGAAAAAAAAAGATCAAGTCAGCCGCACGGGATATTGTGACCAGTTTGACTACATACTGACTTACAAACAAAGCAGACAATATTGAAATCTGATAAAATTTACAAATACACACGATGTAAACGACATCAGAATGAGAATAGTATAAACTTATGTTACCGTTTTTGCCATGTCTTTGGACTTCGATTTTTGTAGTCATCGCTTCCCTTGTTCCTTCGGTATTCTACTGCCGTTGTTGCTTAATATGTAAGATTAGAAATAAAGGCAACATTGGAATGAAAACACATATAATTACCAATAATATATAATTGTATAAAACATCACATGTTTACGTCCATTGCCACATTTGATCAACTAAAAATAACCAAATTTTATTGTTGCAATTGCGAGTAAAATCTCGGAATTCAACAATCGAAAATGAATAAATATGGCCGTTATAGGGGCAAGGTGGGGCAACCTTGGTCTCCAATGAAAAAAAAGATATATACCGAGAATTGCATTCAAAATAGATTGGTGGGAGATGTAAGTGAATGGCATCGGTCGGAAAATAATACAGATAATAGATAATACCATATTTTTATACTGTTATTTCATGTCTTCACACGCATTTTTTGCGTTGAAAATAGTGTGTTTATTTCTTTAAAAAAACATATTTCTGTACTGCATAAGAAAAAAAAAACATTATAAGAGATATATAATATGTTGAGGCGAAAAATTCTGGTTTCTATAGATTACACTAGAATATGAAACCGCAAGTACGGATCATAAGTTAATGTACAAAAGATTTAATATCAATCGCATAATGAAAACCCGACTTTTCAAACATATTTATGTTAAGATTTATGAAAAGCTAAATCATGAGATATAAATTCTTTGGTGACTTTGGTGGATATGTTAAAAATGTTTAAAAAAAATGAATTATTAGAAATAGGTTTCAACCGCATTATGAAAAGCTGACTTTTCAGACCTATTTATGCAAAGATTCATTTAAAGCTATATCGCGACATATAAAACTTCATCGAAAGGATATGATAATGTAAAATATTTTAGAAAAATGAATAATTTTGGTTATTTGTAAAGAATAAGTTTCAACCACATAATGAAAACCCGACTTTGAAAACATATTTATGCATATATTCATAAAAAGCTTTTTCGACAAATAGAACTTCTTCAAAGAATATGATTATGGAAAATATTTTTAGATAATTTTGGTCATTTTTAAAGATTAAGTTTCCATCCCATAATGAAAACCCTTTAAACCTATTTATGCAAAGATTATGGTCGTTTGTAAAGATAAAGTATAAAATGCAAAATGAAAACAGGACATTAGAAACATATCGCGACATATAAAACTTTTCGAGAGAACAAAATAAAAATAAGTTTAGACCCAAAATGAAAACCTGACTTTTGATATTAAGATTCAAGAAAAGCTATATCATGACATATAAAACTTCTTTGAAGGGATATGATAAAATCACTTATGAGCATCATAAGTTACTTTATGGTACAATGAAGTTTGGTTTAATTTTTTGGTTCTAGATCACTAAACATTATTTAGGTTTTAATATTTTTGTCATATATATTCATAGTTTTATAATTAGCAGAAGCCTAAGAGTTTGGTTCAAGTATTTATTTATCTAAATTCACCTATGTTTATCTTTGAATGGAAATTTTTTAGTAATATAAGATGCACCAGATGACGTCAGCTTTACAAGGATGGGAAGAAGCACATGCTCTCAGCCTCTTTTCCATTTGGCAGCCATTGGAGTTGGAAGAAGAAAATTTCACAGGGAGTTTTGTCAGAAAATTCCCACCTCTACCCCAGATTCCACCTGAAATTTTTCTTAATATTTCTGGTTTGGTTTCTGCTCAAACAAGTCATATATATTAGTTATAGTGTAGGGGAGATAACTCAATTTCTATTCAAGTCTGAAATTTTTCAAGAATTTTCTACATGATAAGTTTTTGTATCAAATTGTTCAATATTTGTTTTAGCATTTTACAAAATGTATTTTATGTATATAGTAACTGTTGAATTACATTTGTTAATGTCAAATCTATGTCTGATTGTAATCTGTTTTAATGTTTATGCAAAACTTTCATTTAATATTATGTCACTTTTTGGCCTGCATCATCAGTCAGTGTTCGTTGTTCTTTATTGCAATTCATGTGGAACATAAAGTAAAATATTTAATAAAATGAATTATTTACTCAATAGGTCATTTGTAAAGATTTGGTTTAAACCCCAAACTGAAAACCTGGCTTTTCAAACATATTTATGTTAAGATTAATAAAAAGCTATATAGTAACGTATGAAACTTCTTCGAATATGATAATGTAAAATATTTTAGAAAAGTTAATCATTTGGTCATTTGTAAATGATAAGTTTCAACCGCATTATGTAAACCTTACTTTTCAAACCTATTTATCCAAAGATTCATAAAAGCTGTATCACGACATATAACAGCATTTAGTTGAAAAGTTTAACAACACTTTCCGATATTTGGATGATATTTTAACTTTAAATAATGACGACTTCAATACGTATTATAAGGACATCTACCCCAAAGAACTTATTTTGAATAAAGCAAATTCTGATAATCATCATTGTCCGTTCTTAGACATCAATTTTGATATAACGAATGGTAAATTAGATACTAAAATTTATGATAAAAGGGATGATTTTTCTTTTCCCATAGTTAATTATCCATTTCTGGATGGCGATGTTCCATTAGCGCCATCATATGGTTTTTACATATTCCAACTTGTTCGATTTGCTCGAGTATGTAATAACGTTTGCGATTTTAATGAACGGAATCTTTTCATAACTGAAAAACTATTACATCAGGGTTTTCGTTATCACAAACTAGTTAAAACCTTTACTAAATTTTATCATCGATATAAAGACTTAGTTCATAAATACAATGCAACCTGTAAACATCTAATCAAGGCTGGTATTTCACATCTCTTATTTTACGGTTATGTTTTACATAAGAGTAAAAAATACTTAAACTCGCCTAACAAACTTATAAAACCTTTAAATCGTCTAATTCATAAGGGTTATAATTACGATATTGTCGTCAAGTCATTACGTATGGCCTTCTTTGGTACTAACATTGATTTTTTGATAGGGTCTTTGCAATTTAACTAAACACATTCTAAATTTCCAAAATCTGTATTGCATGGACACGGGTTATGTATTCCGGTATATACATGAAATCATTATGCTATACTCCTCACAGCAAGGGATCTTGGTGGAAGCTGTATACTGAGGGTACATAACTTACTTTGTCAGTTGGTGATTGGTCTGGAGCTGACATGTCAGTTAACTGTTAGTAGTCTCTTGTGATTTCATGTTTTTGTCCGTATATTTAATTCTTTCAGTTTCATTTTTCACAATTGACTCAGTCCTGTTGCCAACTGAATTTTACTGTTGTTACGATTGTTTTTTTTATTTATCACATTGGCTGTAGGGGGAAGGTTTGGATCCAATAAAACTAGTTTAACCCCGCCGTAGCAGGTTTGCGCCTGTCCTAAGTCAGGAATTTATTAAGCCTTTGTGTGTCTTGTCCTTTTTCTAGTTAGTTTACTTTATGTCTATAGGAGTCTAGGATCATGATGTTTATTTCGCTGGACTTGATTGCTCTTTGTTCAGGGGCCGACTCCGACCTGCCGTTGGGTGTGGGGTTTACTCACCGTTCATTGAAGATCTTATGGTGGCTTTGAGTTGTTATTACTCCCCTTTGGGTCGTTGTCTCTTTGACACATTCCCCGTTTCCCTTCTTTTTTCTATATTAAACTTCTTCCAAAGGATATGGTACTAAATGGAAAATATTTCAAAAATTGAATTATTTTGATTATTCGTAAAGATTTTGTTTAAACCGCATAATTAATACCGGACTTAATTTAATTTCAAATTTATTAATGGGTTATTCTAAAAAATTGTCAATATTTTGAAGGTAATTTTAGAAAAAAATAAAACTGGCCATTTAATTTCAGTTTTAAGGTTTTTGAGTACTTAATCATTTGAAATTTGAGAAACGACAGCTCTGCATTAACTTTGAATGCATAAAAATAAATTTTAGTTGAAAAATAGTCCATTGTCACCAGGTAGTGTCCCTTGTATGTTATTAGAATATTGCCATTGTTACCCTCTTTATATAATGAACAAATAAAAGTTACTGGTATGATAATGATATTGTCTCAATTTAGTTATTTTACAAATTTGTTTTTGTCTCACTCTCGACGAAAGGCGTGGAAAGCGAGACATATGCGTGCAAAGTATGAAGGCGGCGGCGGCGGTGTAAACTTTCATGTTAAGTCTTTGTGATTAAGCCACTTTCTCAGTAACTATAAATTGTAAGTCAATCATATTTTGTATATATAGGTTGGTCTCGAGTAGTCCCTTACAGTCTGCTATATGGCTTTTGTCTGTGACCTCAATGATACGGTCCAATGAAAATTAAGTTTTTGTGCTTAGTTTAGTTTCTCAGTAACTATAAGTGGTATGTCAATGATATGTATGTAGGTTGGTCTTACGTTATACATGACGGTCTGTCATACGGTTTTTAAATTTGTCCTTGACTTCAATTTCACAGTCTAGTAAGCAATGTTAATTTTTGTGATTAAGTCATTTTTTTCAGTAACTATAAGTGGTAGGTAATTGATATTTGGTATATATATTGGTATTGAGTAGTACACGACAGTCTGCTATATAGCTTTTGTCTGAGATCTCAATTTCACGGTCCAATGAACCTGTTCAGTTTTTGTGCTTAGTTTAGTTTCTCAGTAACTATAAGTAATAGGCCAATGACATATGGTATGTAAATTGGTCTTAGGTGGTACATGACAGTGTGTCATATGACTTTTTTCCTTGACCCCAATTTCACGGCCTAGTGACTATGTTATGTTTTTGTGATTAAGTCATTTTTTCAGTAACTTTTAGTAGTAGGTCAATGATATTTGCTTAATAGGTTGGTCTTGAGTAGTACATGGCGGTCTGCAATATAGCTTTTGTCTTTGACCTCGATTTCACGGTCCAATGAACATGTTAAGTTTTTGTGCTTAGGAAAAATGAAAGAATATGAAGTGAACGTACATGTGACAAAAACGCACACGATACATAGAAAACTCCAGTTTATCAATGACAGGGCTTTTATTCCTGTCTACATCTTGATGTCGCCTGAGGGTCTTCAACTAGAGGTGAACAATATTCACCCCCTCAAGCGAGATCAAGAAGGCCCCTAGCGTGCACTTAAGCGGTTTTCTTGACAAAAATTATATCAAGGTCACTCCCTTGCTCCCCACCCGCCATGGAGTGCCAACTGGGGCGATGCTCAGGGTTATCCAGCTGAAAGCACCAGGGTTACAAGAAGAGAATAAAAATGTTGAGCAACATCGATCGCAGCTAAAATATGTCATTGAAGCAACACATGTCGGGAGCGGTCAATGAGAAAAAAAAGTAAAATCGGACAATGTATGCCTACAAATATTTGTCATTAGGTAGCCCGACGAAAGACAAAAATAAGGACAAAAACAACATCGATAAACAACACGGGGCACATCGAAATAGATGTAGGCAAACCTTGCAGTGTAACTTTGGTTGAAAGGGCAAAAATAGTCGTGTGTACAGATTATAACATTTTAGTAAAAATAATGAAAATATTGAACAGCCAAATTGAAAAAATAAATGAATTAGTAAACGAATGAGAAATTCTTACACGAACAAACACGCCATAACTGTAATATCATAATATCATATTAGTTTAGTTTCTCAGTAACTATAAGTTTTAGGTAAATGATATATGATATGTAGGTTGGTTTTAGGTAGTGCATGACAGTCTGTTATATGACTTTTGTCCTTGACTCCAATTTTTTCGGTCAATTGAGCATGTTAAGTTTTTTTTATTAGGTCAATTTTAGTAACTATAAGTGGTAGGTCAATGATATTTGGTTTATAGGTTGGTCTTGAGTAGTACTTGACAGTCTGCTATAAGGCTTTTGTCTTCGACCTCAATTTCATGGGCCAATGAACATGTTAAGTTTTTGTGTTTTTCAGTAACTATAAGTGGTAGGTCAATAATATATGGTATGCAGGTTGGTCTTAGGTATAACAGGAGAGTCTGTCATATGGCTTTTGTTCTTGACCCCAATTTTACGGTCTAGTGAGCATGTTACTTTTTTGTTATTGGGTCATTTTATCAGTTACTATAAGAGGTAGGTCAATGATATTTGGCATATAGATTGGTCTTGAGCAGTACATGACAGTATGCTATAAACTTTTGTCTGTGACCTCAATTTCACGGGCCAGTGAACATGTTAAGTTTTTGTGCTTAGTTTAGTTTCTCAGTAACTATAAGTGGTAGGTCAATGATATATGGACCCAGACCACTAATGACCGTTTGAATTTATACACACAAAAGTAGTGCTGAATTCCAGCAACCACTCCGCAGGCTTCGAAGATGTACTGTTTACTCATAACTGAATGAATGGACATTGTAATGGCTATTTTGGAAGTAGAACTTACTGCAAAAAAACTTATGTAGATATTCGACCTTATGAAATAAAGATGTGTAGGAAAATTTTCAACTTAAGTAGAAGATGCACATTCACGAATATTTTGGTGTCGACATGTGGATTATTTTATTATTTCAGGGTTCGGCAAATACCGGAAAATTTCATCTCACATGCCACCCCGAAAATGAAATGGCAGCAACTTCAGACAATTCCGCTCGTTTTGAGGGGTGTGACATGTACCAACGAAATATAGAAATAGGCGGAATTTGTCAAAATGTTACTATTGGAGCCTATGGAAAATTAATTGGTGCTCTGTGCCCATATGGTATGTAGATTGGTCTTAGGTAGTGCATGACAGTCGGTCATATGGCTTTTGTCCTTGACCCAAATTTCACGGTCTAGTGAGCATGTTAAGTTTTTGTGATTATGTCATTTTTCAGTATTTCTTAGTAATAGGTCAACGATATTTGGTATATATGTTGATCTTCAGAAGTAAATGACAGTTTGTCATATGGTTTTGTCCTTGACCTCAATTTCACGGTCTAGTGAGCATGTTAAATATTTATGATTAGATCATTTTCTCAGTAAATATAAGTGGTAGGTCAAGGATATTTGGTATATAGGTTGGTCTTGTAATAATTAGAATATTTTTTTATAGACAAGATCGGTCAACATCTTTTACATCCGCGAATAAACAATAAAGAACCTCGCAATGAAAAGTGAGCCATAAACTGGTAAATGAGCGTGGACTCCTGTACTAAATCATGGATAACTACACAGGAAAAATTACACGTTATAAACAAACGATATTAATAAAAACTGGAATTATTCATTGTTATTAAAGAATATGTATAAAGCAATAGAAATATTGACTCGAATATCGACCAAAACTTTTGCTTATCCAGAAGAAGATTTTTTTAGGAACCTGAACAAGCATCCGTAGAAGCAATCCTAACAACTATTGGACCATACCAAGACGAGTCACTCCAGGGAGTAATATGTTATATTTTTTGAGTGCAATTATTTTTATAAATTAAGAAGTTTAGAACTACTTTTGGATTCTGGCTTTCCACGCTATTATATTCTAATGCTGCTGATGAGAGGTTACTCCTTGAAACACGTGTACAGCATAACGATATAACTGTTTTTCTGCAACTTATGTATTTTTTGTATTTTGAACCATTGGGCCGATGCCACTACTGGTGGACTAGAGGTTCCCGATGATATTCACAAGCCCAATAGACAGAATTGTCTGACATGAAAATTTTACCTTGCGTGTTATAGAAATTTACTGTTTGTATCAAAATTCTAGCCACTTAAAAATACTGAGACTTCATTCCCTGTATTGCACTCGGTAGATGTCCTTGGTACTGGATTTGGCTTCCTATTTCGATATTTTTGGAAATGAGTACATCTTTTGGACTACTTTTGAATTATGGCTTTCCATATTATTAGATTTTAATGCTGCTGCTGAAAGGTTACTCCTTGAAACACGTGTACAGCATAACGAAATTTACTGTTTTTCTGTAACTCCGGTATTTTTTTTGTATTTCGTTTGCAAAGCAATCCCCGGCACAAAAATGGTGCTTTCCACTAATCTTGGGAAATATGAGCGTAAAAAAAAAGAGACGAGAAAAATGTCCAATTATAACATCCACATTTGACAACAATGGACAATAGTTGAATGGATAAATCCAGGGAAAATGTGTCTTTAACCAATGAAATAACGAAGTACTGAAAATTTATTTTCTGCATATGATTGACAACTTATGTCTCCTCATTGCAGACCAAATCAAAATATTTGCAAGACTATATTTTACAAATTTGGTTACTTTCAGTTTTCAGTTTATATTTTTTTGAAGGGAGGGGTTATTTCCTAAAAATATTTATTTGGGTCAGTTACTAAGACAACTATTTTTTTAGGTAATTTGAAAAAGAACAATTTCTTTGGGGTAGTTTGAAAGAAAAACAACTATTCTTTTGGGTTAATATCTTCTGGACCAGCCTGGGCACAGATAATAAATGGGAGTATCTCCTGGGCGATGAGCTTAGTTCCTCACTAGTATTTCAAAGAAATTATTTTTGCGATATATAAATCAATCTGCAAATATCACAAATATCCGCTTGAAATTGCAGATCGTTTTGTACAGTATCAGAAAAAAATCTACGTTGCACATAAACACAATAATGATAATTCGTCTGGACTAGATCTTATAAATACTGCATAAAACATACACCTTTTGTAATACTTTAATGGGGAGGTAACCCATTAACCTGTTTAACTCTGCAACTGGCTTTTGTTAGTGCCGGTACCAAGTCTGGGTATCCCGAGTTCCGATCGTTGTTTACGTTTGTCTGTAGTTGTATTTGTTTTTTTCGTGTGTTTTTCCCTGGCAGATTGTAGCATGTAATTGTAATTTTCAACCATTGCAGATGTTTCCTGTTACACCCCCTTTTTCATTTAACTTTAAATTAGATTCTTGAATGTTATCTTTGAATTTTTTTTAGTTCCTGAAGCATCTGAAGCATTTACACTTGAAATATTTTGCTTTCATTGGAAAAAATAACAGGAAGATGCGAAAGATAAGAAAAAAAAAATCGACCATTTGTCGTAGAACGTTGTCGTCCAAGGTTTTAATAGTACTGATATAATTAAGGATAATCTTACAGCATTTTCTGGCGTAACAAATTTATTTAATTAAGAAATAATTCACGGGAGCGTGAATATAAAGCGATTTTACCACGGGTTGGCCCTTCAAAATATAGGCATAAAGGGCCAACCCGTGGTAAAATCAACACATATTTACGCTCCCGTGAATTATTTCGATTCTGATATGACACTTACAAGGTACAGAAAAGATGAAATCGTCTATGTATTCATAGGAGAAACATCCATTTTGTATGACGCTGCAAAAACTGTCGTCAAACTGTCTATAACATAATCAAAAGTACCGTCGATTGTCATGACAATACTCACGAATATATGCGGATTTTACCACGGTTATGGACACAAGGCGATTAAAGGACGTCATATTAGAATTTCAGATTTAGAAAATATAAAAAAATATTTTCACTCTGTCCTTTTTGGATGAACGAAACTATCATGCATACGATATTTTCCACTACCGGATATTGAAGTAAAAATTTGACAAAGTTGATAAACGTAGCTTTGGAAAAATGTATGAAGTAAAATAAAACCAAAATGTTTCATTATTGTGAAAAAAAGTATCTTAATTTCATGTGTTGTCAAGAGTGGTGTAATTATTTTTCATTTTAAATGGTGCAAAATGTATTTCATCCAGGAGAAACAAAAAACCTTTATTTTTCCTGTCTTTAAGTTATATATATTGAACTGATTTTTGTTCCATCTAGTGATATTTTGATGGTGGGCGAGTCTTCGGACGAGCCTTCCATCAAAATATCACGTGATGGAATAAATATTAGTTCAATATATGGCTTGTATGAAAGTGGACATGTCAATCAATTATTGTCACGTGGCCATGTGACAGTTAGCGATGTTATTTCAATAGATGTATTAAATTAGTTGGATGTTGCCATGTTGCATGCAATATATAGATTTTTATACGCCCGTCTAATGACGGACGAATTATGGTATACCGATGTCCGATTGTCCGTCCGTCCGTTTCATATGTCGCGCTCTAACTTGACAACCCTTTGGCCAATTCACTTCAAAATTTGTAGAGGTATTGGATATGATGGCCTCACAATCTGTATATTTTTTTTCGTGAAATTTCGATTTTTCTTGAAAGAGTTATGGGACTTTATTCATCAATTTTAAGGCAATTTTTTACATGTCGCGCTTTAACTTGACAATCCTTTGGCCAATTCACTTCAAACTTTGTATAGGTATTGGATATGATGGCCTCACGATCTGTATACTTTTTCTTGACGTTTCAATTTTTCTTGCAAGAGTTATGGGACTTTATTCTTCAATTTTAAGGCAAATTTTTACATTTCACGCTCTAACTTGACAACCTTTAGGCCAATTCACTTCGAACTTTGTAGAGGGATTGGATGTGATGACCTCACGATCTGTATACTTTTTTCGTGAAATTTTGATCATATGGCAAAATGAGGGTTACTTTTTTATGCAAATTTATGAATATTCATAGGCAGTTATACCACGTGACCATAGTGAAGTGCCTGAATCCACTTTTTCAATTACCAGCGTTATACGGATATTATTATCTTTTTCACCGTATTGGACTCTAATTTTACCTGCACAAATAAAGTTTCCGGCGCAAATTTCATGAAATAAATGTGAAATCTGTGTAAATGTTGACAAAATTGGGACAGTTTCATAAGGTCCTCATCAAAAACATGCAATTTTTAACATTCGTGGGAACCTTTATTTCATTTCTGTTGATGTAAGTAGGTATATCACTGAATTATTATTGTTAAACACTTGCATATTCTTTCATGACAAGTTGTTTACATCTTGAGATTACTTGACTATTTCAACTTCAAATCACAGAAAATCGACATCTTGCAATATCTTGACAAAGACAATACTACGCAATTCGCTTCAAATATTATTTCCTTCTGGGAACCTTGAATTTTTAAGATATTTTATTCATTTGAATGTGTGGTGAAGGAGGGAAACGTAAACTCTACATTTTATTCATGTAAAACTGACATTTTTATAAAATGTCCGGGCCCTTCATGAAAATATTTCATTCCTTTTCACAGTGTTTTTGATATTTTGACGCCATTTTGTCTAAAAATGGCGATATATGCAAATGAGCAAAACGGTCAGATTCTGCCATATGTTTTTCTTGCAAGAGTTATGGGACTTTATTGTCAATTTTAAGGCAATTTTTTACATGTCGCACTCTAACTGATAAGTACTTTGATCAGCTCACTTTAAATTTTTCAGATTAATTTCTGAAAGAGATATCAAGCTTAATTAAGCAGTCATAGGTGCTTCTGAATTGTGACTCCTTGCTTAAATCACTTAAAGTTTTGAAGGGTGACGACGGGCGTATCTGTTTATCATAACAAAAAGTGAAAGATGCCACATCAAGTCAAACATGTTTAAAACAGAAAATAGTGTACCTGTATTTGAATATTTGAAGTCTACATGACAAGGGAGGTATCGCCCAACTTTGACCAACGAAGAAAGTGATATGACAGCATTGTTAGGCAGGTATTGATACAAACATTTTCGGAGATTCATTCCCCGTTCCAAAAAAGTAATGTCAATTTTTTTTTTTTTTGAAGACTGGTACAACTATTGATTTAATATGTCCAAAGTTTGTGATAAAACTGAAGTTAGTGACTTATATGTAGAACACAACAATTAAATATTAGTCTTTCCTTCACGAAATTGCTGGTTGTTGTATAATGTATAGTGTCCGTCCGTCCATCTGTTCCTTCTTCCCCCCAAGTTTCCAACGCAGTAAATTGTAGTCAAAAGTTAAATATTGTCTGAAAAAATATTGACGAACTGTATATTAATGCATATATTTTGTAGTTAATGCACAATTCGTATGGAGTTTTTCACCCGTGTCAATATAATGTAAAGATTTGCAAATAAAGAAATGATTCAAACATGCCGTGACAAGGGTTACGCGTAGCCATATATCCCCGCCGCTTCAGAATTTGAAACCCGATGTAATTTGGATATTGTTCAAGGTTAAAAAGGGGGCATAACTCCTACAGAGATAATCAATCTCTGAACTGGCCTAAGGTATCCTTTAGCAAAAGCTACTGTGTAAATATTATCCATATCGTTGCGCTGCTTCGGGAATAAAAGAATATTGGAAAGCATTACTCTATTAATCTGTCAGGGATTCTCAGGAGAGGACAGGGACATATAAATCCCGAAAATGGTATGAAAACCGCCTAATTTTTCATTAAAAATCCTATTATATTTCATTTTCACGTACAGTTCGTAAAAAATGCGACTGTTATAATTATTCTTTAAAACGGGAAGTTTAATCCAAGGTTATTATTTTTTTTTCTTTGGTGGTAAAAACGTGGGAGGCTTAAATCCGCCTGTTGATAAAAATTTATTTTTTCAAACAAATATTATTTAAGTAATTTGAGGGCATATCTAGGCCTATTTGTGACATTACTACCATAGCGTACATAGCAGTTGCTTAATTACTAACAAAATGGACACTATAAAATTTCATTCAATGCGGAATCGTTAACTATTTTTACAAGGATTTTCACGCATAATTTGTTTATGCTGGTGCAGTCTTTTTTACCGAAAACGACAGGGTTAAGTTTTTAGAATGGGCATCGATTAAGATATTTCATGTATTTATTGGAGATGTGTAAATTATTTCTACAATCGTTGTTGAATTCATTGTACTGTTTCGTGTACAATAACTTCCATAAATTGGAAGTTGTAGCAATGTCTTGGCTCCACCCCCACATAGGTATTGGGATTTATTAAACACTTTGTTTTCCAAAGAAAATGAAGCACTACTGTGATACAATTATATTAAGGGACCGACCATTTAACCTGAAGGGGGGGGGGGCTATGGTTTTTTTTCTAAAAAAATATTTTGGATCTGATTTTATGTGAAAAAATATTTTGGCTGCCAAAATGATGAAAAAAAATTTTCTGAATGAGGCTTTCTGCCCCCAAAAAATAATGTTAATTTTGAAAAAAAAAAGATTTTGTTGTTACGCGTGCAAAAAATAAATAATTTGTTTCGCGCCAAGCGCGAAAAAAATTTTCTGTCCAGAAAAAAAAAAAACATAACCCCCCTTTCAGGTTAAATGGTCGGTCCCTAAAGAGTCTATTGCTGAGTCACCACTAGAGATGACAGACCATTCAAATAACAAATATGAAAGATTGTCTTCGTTATTAGACGATACATTGTTTATTTTGGATTCCCGAATCATTAAAATGTATGCAGAATTTATTGGATGTTTCGACATTACTATACATTTTACAAATTGAAATGAATACTACCCGATGTTTAACACCGGTATTATTATTTTTTTGTGTGTTACTTAAGAAATAGATTATTGCAAGCGGGCTCTATGTGAATTAGAACATGGGCAGACCTTATATTTGTCAATATTTTATACCGAGCGATAGCGAGGTATAAAATGAAGACAAATATAAGGTCTGGCCATGTTCTAATTCGCATAGAGCCCAATTGCAATAATCTATTTCGATTCTAATATATTTAACAAGAGTTTTGAACTTTCGAAGCGGCTCTTAGAGAGCGATATTGGGCTTTGCACTAGAATTGAAATATGTCGGAAAACTGCATATAAACACACATAAATGGACAAAGAGAAATCTATATTCGTTGTTTCATTATTACAAGTGGCTCATAAGCATATGAATCAGTACAAATAATCTGTTAAAAAACATATAAAATACGGATATTTTTAAATCGAAGCGGGTATAAGTGTGAACTGGTCATATTTCTGATTTATATGACTGTTTAGTTATGTTATTTTTGAAGCCAAAAAAAAGGGGGAATAAAACTCATATTTATAATTTTATTAACATTAAAAATTGAAAATTTTATATTTAAATCGTACAGCACGATATGCAACAAAGATAAGATTTCATAACAGCAACATATTCGTTGCTAGGTTACGGTTATGTCAACTTAAATTTAGTAACTGTTGTAAATTTCTATTATTGTCATTATTTGATGTGAATTTTTGGGTGGTCCATTATTTAAAAACTTTATTTACACAAAATAAAATGAATATTGAGTGAATAAAATGTGAAATTGTACTTTACGAGTGTCCTTTTGTAAAAAAAAATATACGCATGTGCTAAAAAATATTGTTGGAATTAGAACATAGCTTTGTTTCCAAAGCGGAAGAAGAGACTCATATTAGAATTGATAGAAGTTGCCAGAACGGATCTATAGGTTTTTAGAAAATCCCGAATATGGTATAGATTCTACAAAATTATAATAGGACGATTTTTATTAAATTACAAATCGTATAAAAATTTCATTTTCACGCAAAATCAGTTAAGATACATGTATATAAAAATAAAGAATTTACCGCTTCGTAATATAGAATTCTTGCAAGTATTTTTTTTAGAGGAGGTATATGCCCCCTCTACCCCATTTGCATCCGACCTTGGTTGCAATCCCTTTCGGGTTACGGAAAATAAATATACTTTAAAGGTCAATTGTTCAGAGAACAATTGCAAGGTCTTTCACCAGTTTTCACCATAAATACATGTTTGTGTTTGATTTTGACATCTACTTCAGTCAAAAATGTGATGTAAACAAAAGTTTTGAACTTAACTAGTCCTTTGCTCAATGGTTGCTTAGGACTATTTCGAAAATTAGCTTGTTGCTAGGGACATGAATGTCACTTTCGGTTGGCAATGCCATTTATTTCCTCTATACAACATTACAAAAAATTTTGCCTATAGTTCCTAAGGTCTTTATTGCAAAAAAAAACGTTGTTGCTAAGGACCTTGACCTTTGACCTTGATCCTATTTTTTCGGTCATATTCAACTGAACATTTTTTGTTCTTATAGTTTCTTTGTATCTTGCATAATTTTTGAGATATAAGTTGGACCCCGAAAAAACAGTTTTTGGGCCCTAAGTCCAAAACCAGTGGTCCAATTATTTTGGACCAATGTACCAAATGTAGATCTTAATAAAACTTACATTTTCTCAAATATATTTAATCAGCTATCTACTACAGTTTCCGAGTTAAAGCGATAACGAGGTCTAAGGTCATCAGTGACCTTGACCGGTGACCTTTGACCTTGACATTTTGAGATGGCCATATATGACTTATGAACAATGGTGAAGGTTTCAGATCTCTACGACTTATCGTTTGGGATTATTAAGCATTAACGGAAACTCAAAATCTTTCAAAGGGCAATAACTCATATAAAGAGTCGTCGAATCTCTTCGGACCAAATGTAACAAAGTTGCGTCTCGTGACAATGAACATTTTTCTTATTACATGTCTTCAGCCATCTATTACGGTTTACGAGTGAAAGCGATAACAAGTCAACGGTGACCTTGACCGGTGACCTTTGACCTTGACATTTTTAGATGGCCATATTTGACTTATGAACAATGGTGAAGGTTTCAGGTCTCTACGACTTACGGTTTCTGAGAAAAAAAAATTACGCAAACTCAAAAACTTCAAAGGGCAATAACTTAAAAAATACCATACCGCACGGTTTCGGTCAAAATGTAACAAAGTTTCGTAATGATCTAAGGAACATTTTTCCCTTTACTCTTAATCAGCTATCTTTTACGGTTTCCAAGTTTAAGCAATTACAAGGTTTTTTGTTCCGGGGCAGATAACTCCGTTACTAAAAATAGCTCAGTGCGCTGCCCTCAGTTTTAAGGTCCCACACTGATGTCGGTTAATCACACCAAGTATCGAAATGTTATGTCGTGTAGTTTTGAAGCTTGTGTTGCGGCGGAACAAAAAGAATAAAAAAAATAACGAAAGGTCCAATTGTTCAAAGAACAATTGCAAGGTCTTTCACGCTTCAGATTCAAAAAAGATCTGTTATTATTATTATTTTATTATTATTTTTTTAAATAATTATTTTTTTCCATTATTTCCATTATTATTATTATCCTCGATGATGGCAAGTTCGTGACCCTAGGAATTGCCCTTTAATAATTGTGCTATATATCCCCAATGGTGATAAAACAAATGTGTTAAATACCTTCTGGCATTGATGCATATTTACAAACCTATAATTAACAATTAAAACAGAACCTAGACAGCAAACTCTTGTAATGAACAGTGGACCAATTTTGGCCACATGGCGGCCATGATTGCAAGTTCGTGACCTATAGTCTAAAAAATTTCCCTTGGCCAATCTTAGAAATTCGACCGTATGGGAGCGACATCGGTACTAGGACTGGTACCCCTAAGGAAGAATAGTATTGAACATTTTCCCCATTACATGTTATCAACCATCTATTACGGTTTTAAGCGATAACAAGGTCAATGACCTTGACCAATGACATTGATGACCTTTGACCTTGGGTTCATATTGAAGGTCTCTTCTTACTGATTACTTTAAATATATATGTTTACTATACTATCTGTAATAGTTTAAGAGTTATAAGTCAAAAACCACTTTCCGTAACACGCAAAGGGCAATAACTCAAAGAAAGAGTTGTCGAATCTTTTCGGACTAAATGTAACAAAGTTGCGTCTGGTGACAATGAACATTTTCCCCATTACATGTTATCAACCATCTATTACGGTTTACAAGTTGAAGCGATAACAAGGCTTAAGGTCATTGGTGACCTTGACCGGTGACCTTTGACCTTGACATTTTCAGATGGCCATATATGACTTATGAACAATGGTGAAGGTTTCAGGTTTCTACAACTTATCGTTTGGGAGTATTTAGCATTAACGGAAACTCAAAATCTTTCAAAGGGCAATAACTCATATAAAGAGTCGTCGAATCTCTTCGGACCAAATGTAACAAAGTTGCGTCTCATGATAATGAACATTTTTCCCATTATATGTTT
>MJUU01046958.1:51227-81628 GCA_002080025.1 Modiolus philippinarum | reverse complement strand
GACCAAATGTAACAAAGTTGCGACTTTTGATAATGAACATTTTTCCCATTATATGTTTTCAGCCATCTATTACGGTTTACGAGTTGAAGCGATAACAAAGCTTAATGTCATCGGTGACCTTGACCGGTGACATTTGACCTTGACATTTTTAGATGGCCATATATGACTTATGAACAATGGTGAAGGTTTCAGGTTTCTATGACTTGTCGTTTGGGAGTATTTAGCATTAACTGAAACTCAAAATCTTTCAAAGGGCAATAACTCATATAAAGAGTCGTAGAATCTCTTCGGACCAAATGTAACAAAGTTGCGTCTCATGATAATGAACATTTTTCCCATAAAATGTTTTCAGCCATCTATTACAGTTTTCGAGTTTAAGCGATAACAAGGTTTTTGCTTCCGGGGCAGATAACTCCGTTACTAAAAATAGCTCAGTATGCTGCCCTCAGTTTTAAGATCCCACAGTGATGTTTATTTATCACACCAAGTATCGAAATGATATGTCGCGTAATTTTTTCACAGCTATTGCGGCGGACCAAAAAGAATAAAAAAAAAAAAATCCGAAGAATTACAGTAAGGTCTTTCACTGTGGTGAAAGACCTTAATAATAATTAAAAAGTCAATTGTTCAGAGAACAATTGCAAGGTCTTTCACCAGTTTTCACAATGATTACATGTTTGAGTTCGATTTTGTTGTCTATTTCAGTTCAAAATGTGGTGTAAACAAAAGTTCTCATCTTTATTAGTCAACGATTGCTAAGGACTTTTTCGAAAAATTTGCTTGTTGCTAAGGACAGGAAAGTCACTTATTTCCTCTTTACAACCTTACAAAACTTTTTGCGTATGGTTGCTAAGGACTTTTATGGCAAATAACGTTGTTGCTAAGGACCTTGACCTTTGACCTTGTCCCCATTTTGTCGGCCATATTGAGCTGAACATTTTACCTTTAAATAGTTTCTTTGTATCTTTAATAGTTTTTGAGATATAGGCAAAAAAATCTAAAATCGGACCTCGAAAAATGGTTTTTTGGCCATAGGTCCAAAATGAATGGTCCAATTATTTTGGACCCCGGTGTCAAATGTAGACTTCAATGAGACAAACATTTTCTCAAATACATTTGATCATCTATCTCTTACAGTTTACGAGTTAAAGCAATAACAAGGCAAAAGGTCTCCGGTGACCTTGACCAGTGACCTTTGACCTTGACATTTTTAGATGGCCATATATCACTTATTAACAATGGTGAAGATTTCAGGTCTTTATGATTTATCGTTTTGGAGTATTAAGCATTTACGGAAACTCAAAATCTTTCAAAGGGCAATAACTCATATAAAGAGTCGTCAAATCTCTTCGGACCAAATGTAACAAAGTTGCGTCTCATGACAATGAACATTTTTCTCATTACATGTTTTAAGCCATCTTTTACGGTTTACGAGTTAAAGTGATAACAAGGCCTAAGGTCATCAGTGACCTTGACCGTTGACCTTTGACCTTGACATTTTTAGATGGCCATATATGACTTATGAACAATGGTGAAGGTTTCAGGTCTCTACGTCTTATCGTTTGGGAGTATAAAGCATTAACGGAAACTCAAATCTTTGAAAGGGCAATAACTCATGTAAAGAGTCGTCGAATCTCTTCGGACCAAATGTAACAAAGTTGCGTCTCATAAAGATGAACATTTTTCTTATAACATTTTATCAGCTATCTGTTACGGTTTCGGAGTTTGTGTGATAACAAGGTCAAAGGTCACGGTCAAAGGTCACCGATGACCTTCAACCTGGTACTCAAATTGAAGGTCTCTTCGCACTGATCACTTTAGGTATGTATGTTTACTATATTATCTGTAAGCGTTTAAAAGTTATTCGCAAAAAAAAACGATTTACAGAAACGCGTCAAGGGCTATAACTCAAAAATGGTTAGTCGTAGAGGTTTCATGTCAATGTATCAAATGAAGATCTCAATGAGAGGAGTATTTTTCCAATATGTTTTCAGAAATTTTTTACCGTTTCAGAGATATCGCGATAACAAAATTTCGAATGGCGGCCATTTTGGAAATGGCGGGTGAAAAAAATTTTTTGACCCCAGATTTGTAATCAGGACCATGAGAGCTACCTGGAAACCAAATTTGGTGGAAATCCGATAACTTTGACTGACAAATTTGCATATAAAGGGGTCAAAATCGCGTAACCAGGGTCGCGACCCAAAAAAATTTTTTTGCTTGATAAATCATCTTGAGGATGAATGCAACATTTTCCACATCTCAGATTTTTTATATCGGTTACGGTTTCTGAGTCTATCCGACAACAAGGTTTTTGGTTCCTGGGCAGATAACTCCGTTACTAAAAATAGATCAGTATGCTTGCGTCGGCTTTGAGGTCCCACACTGATATCGGTTTACCACGCCAAGTATCAAAATTATATGTCGCGTAGTTTTTTCGTTTGGATAGCGGCGGAAGAAAAAGAATAAAAAAAATTAAAAGGTCAATTGTTCAGAGAACAATTGCAAGGTCTTTCACCAGTTTTCACCATCATTACATGTAAGAGTTTGTTTTTGTTTTCTATTTTGGTAAAAAAAGTTATGTAAACAAAAGTTTTTTGACCAAGCATAAATGAAGATCTTTAAGAGATGAGTATTTTTGCAACACAATGTTTTCATAAATTTTTTATCGTTTCCGAGATATCGCGATAATAAATTTTCGAATGGCGGCCATTTTGAAAATGGCGGACGAAATTTTTTTTTACCGACCATAAATGAAGATCTTAATGAGAGGAGTATTTTTGCTTCAATATGTTTTAATAAATTTTTTATCGTTTCCGAGATATCGCGATAACAAAATTTCAAATGGCGGCCATTTTGGAAATGGCGGACGAAAATTTTTTTTGACCAACCATGAATAAAGATCTTAATGGGAGGAGTATTTTTGCAACACAATGTTTTCATAAATTGTTTATCGTTTCAGAGATATAGCGATAACAAAATTTCGAATGGCGGCCATTTTGAAAATGGCGGACGAAAATTTTTTTTTGACGAAGCAGAAATGTAGATCTTTATAAGAGGAGTATGTTTGCAACACAATGTATTCATAAATTTTTATCTTTTCCGAGATATCGGGATAACAAAATTACGAATGGCAGCCATTTTGAAAATGGCGGCCGAAATTTTTTTTTTGATCAACCATAAATGAAGATCTTAATTAGAGGAGTATTTTTGCTTCACAAATGTTTTCATAAATTTTTTATCGTTTCCGAGATATCGCGATAACAAAATTTCAAATGGCGGCCATTTTGAAAATGGCGGACGAAAAAAAATTTTTGACCCCAGATTTGTAATCAGGACCATAAAAGCTACCTAGAAACCAAATTTGGTAGAAATCCGATATCTTTGAGAAATTTGCATATTTAGGGGTCAAAAACGCGTAACCGAGGTCGCGACCCAAAAAAAATTTTTTGCATGATAAATCATCCTAAGGATGAGTGCAACATTATCCCCATTCAGAATTTTGATATCGGTTACGGTTTCTGAGCATATCCGATAACAAGGAAAACTGTGTTTGGGGAGATAACTCCGTTACTTAAAATAGCTCAATATGCTTGCGTCGGTTTTGAGGTCCCGGAGCAATGTCGATTTATCACACTAAGTATCGAAAAGATATGTCGCGTAGTTTTGAGGCTTGAGTGCGGCGGAAGAACAAGAAAAAAAATAATCGGAAGAATTACAGTAAGGTCTTTCACATGTGGTGAAAGACCTTAATAATAATAATAATCAGAAGAATAACAAGAAGGTCTTTCCGACTGGAGTCGTGAAAGACCTTAATAATAATCCGAGGAATAACAATAAGGTCTTTCACTGTGGTGAAAGACCTTAATTAGTTCTCATTTTTTTTATAATTTTACTATGATCGATGTATGAACTGTTCGGCGTAATTTTCATATTTTTCAATTGAATACATATTTTTGAAATTCAACACCCCTATTGAGCCGAGTTCTCGGCGAACAGTTTAGTGAAGAAGTGTTAGCGTATAATAGGTTTAGTCCGGTTAAATGTTTAGCCCGGTTGAGAAGAGTGTAAACAAATTTCTTATTTCAAGTAACATTGGATAATGTTTTCTACGGGTTTAGAGTAATATTTAGGTACATTTTTTTTTTAAATTGAACATTCACCTTTACCTAAAGATTACCAAGCTTACTAGGGGTGAGATAAAACACTTCTAAAAACAACGGCAGTAGAATACCGAAGGAACAAGGGAAGCGATGACTACAAAAATCGAAGTCCAAAGACATGGCAGAAACGGTAACAGATAAAAACAAAGACAAAACAAGGACGTGAGACAGCTACAATGCACGGAAATAAAAAGATAACATTAAGAACTAAGGCACTCATAGTGTGAACTCCCATGAAAACCGATACATGCTTAGTAAAGTGATCATGATTATTAGTTCTATCTATGCGGCTTCTTTCACGGGCTAGATGTTCGAAAGAAAAAACAAAACAAAATCGTCCAGAAATATTAGGATATTGAAAAGACATTCGTTACTCTACAATTTGTTGCTCCTCATTTGACTTTCTCCGGTGTCATTTTCTGTCTGAACAGTTTGTTGTGTCCATGGTCTCAGTGGTGGAAGTGATTTAACTTTTCCATTTTGTGTTTGTAAATGCTTTTTGATAGAATTTTTTGGTTTTCCTTTTTCGTTTGTGGCGCACCACTTTGTAAAACATGTGACAACTTATACCGACTTGCAACCATACGTGATGATGTCCATACGTGATGATGTTTGTTAATTACATGTCCAAGGTCGGTGGTTCTATCCGGACACTCCGGCTTCTTCCCACCATAATATAGCTGAAATATTGTCGAGAAAGGCGTTACACTCTATGCAAACATAGAATCAAATATAAGGTAATCATTCCTACAAATGTTGGCTTAATCTTTAAATGGTGAATAAAAGGATATGGAGTAAATGCACATGAGACAAAGTTTCTACAAATACATGGTAAAATGTTAAATGTTTTGATATTTTTGTTGAATAAGGAAATTTGTCCTAACTTCTTTGCAATCCGATCCTTTAAACTTGAAACAAAATGGATAATATTGGACAAATTTTAAAGCCATATATATATGAATTAGTAGCAGAATTACAAAGAGACTGATAATTATAATATGCACATGTATGTTTTGTTGTACACATGAAAAATCTTATTCTGTCACTGATTCCCGAATTGCACATTCAATTTTGTTTTCTATATTTTTATTGTTGTTCATCCCGAATTATAGAAAGACAGCCATTTTTGCTAAAATGTGAAAACTATCTTTGTTTTTGTTTTCATAAAGGTGTATTTCATGGACTACAAAAAATGTCTGGCGAAAGAATTTCATTTTCAATTCAGAATTATCCACAATGGGCCTTTTTAATTTTTGGTTATCTATAATAAGATTATACAAAAGCATTATTCACGAAACAAATGGCATCTCAAAATACTGAGAATTTCAACACCGATATCCGAATTATTTGATGTCATTTTGATGAGGGGGCGTGACCTTTTTCATGATGCCGGGATTGGAAGATTTTAAGCTCAGGAATTCGGGATTTCTGTAATTTAAGCCCGTGATTTCTAGAAATAAACTGGGGTATTCACAATGCTCTAATTTATTGTAAAAATAATATTTGAAAAGATTGTCTTTAAATGTCCCATTTCATAACTCATTGCCCTCTTTCATATATATTAAACTTAGTGCCTTTGCCTCAGCACCCAGGGCCTTTGAAAAAATGACAAGTCTTGTTTATACAAATACTGGCATGCAAATGTTTGGGTTTTTTTTTCTGTTGTTTTTTTTGGGGGGGCTTTTTTTTTCTTTTTTGTTTTGTTTGTTTGTTTGTTTTGCTTTTGTTTTTGTTTTTTGTTTTGTTTGTTTTTTGTTTGTTTGTTTTTTCAGTAAGCCATTCAAAAGTTTGGAACATTTGTGCGTGCATGTAAGCAATGAAGGGATATGCGGTAAATGCATATGAGACAAAGTATCTACAATCTACAATACATGATAAAATCAAGTAATGGAACAACGCTTTTATTTTATTTTTTTTTCATATTGACGTCACTGGCCATGTTAGTTTTAATTTGCATCAGTTTAACACTGATGCTAAATGGAAACAAATTCACAGGGAGCCTAAGGCAAATGGAATTTTCAATAGATGTTGGCTTTCCGTATGTTTGTGTCGTAAAAATGAAAAGGAGCACCTGTCTTTACAACCTGTTACTGCAAGAAATTAGAAAAGAATGCGTTTGGAACGATCTGATGTAAAAACAAAGTTTCGGTGAATCTAATGTTAATTTTAGAAACTAAATCAGAAAAATAGCCACCGTGTATTTTACAATGTCGTTATTCATACCTAGAAGTCTACTAGGAAATGGTATGTTTCCGAATCTTGCAGATCAACGATCCCCTCCTCAAAAATATCGTAAAGACGGATATAGGAATATATTTAAGCGTAACCTTACATTCATTCTGCAAGGTATATGATTTCAATATTTCCCTATAGCATGGTTGAACCTGCATTTCACCGTTAGAATGAAAAATAAACAATCATGATTTTTTTTGCATTCATCATTTACTTTATTTTTCATATTACTTATTTTTTTTCTTTACGTTTATGTGTTGTTTTATATGTTTTTTTAATTCACACTATTAACCAAAAAATATTACATATCTTTTTATTGTTTAACAACATTCTTTCCAAAACACCGATTCCCTTACAGTCAGACCGCTATTTTATTTACGTACTACTTCAAAGCACTATGCTTTGTCGGGTCTTTTCTGTGGGTTTTGCGCGGCAATAAATATAACGTTGATGACGTCCGATCGGTAACGTCACATGGGCGTCATTACATAAAGAAAAAAAAAACAAGTTTGTAAATTTTAAAACAACAGAAAAAAACCCAAAACATTTGCATTGCAGTATTTGTATAAACAAGACTTGTCATATTTTCAAAGGCCCTGGGTGCTGAGGCAAAGGCACTAAGTTTAATATATATGAAAGAGGGCAATGAGTTATGAAATGGGACATTTAAAGACAATCTTTTCAAATATTGTTTTTACAATAAATTAGAGCATTGTGAATACCCCAGTTTATTTCTAGAAATCCCGGGCTTAAATTACAGAAATCCCGAATTCCTGAGCTTAAAATCTTCCAATCCCGGCATCATGAAAAAGGTCACGCCCCCTCATCAAAATGACATCAAATAATTCGGATATCGGTGTTGAAATTCTCAGTATTTTGAGATGCCATTTGTTTCGTGAATAATGCTTTTGTATAATATTATTATAGATAACCAAAAATTAAAAAGGCCCATTGTGGATAATTCTGAATTGAAAATGAAATTCTTTCGCCAGACATTTTTTGTAGTCCATGAAATACACCTTTATAAAAACAAAAACAAAGATAGTTTTCACATTTTAGCAAAAATGGCTGTCTTTCTATAATTCGGGATGTACAACAATAAAAATATAGAAAACAAAATTGAATGTGCAATTCGGGTTTCAGTGACAGAATAAGATTTTTCATGTGTACAACAAAACATACATGTGCATATTATAATTATCAGTCTCTTTGTAATTCTACTACTAATTCATATATATATGGCTTTACAATTTGTCCAATATTATCCATTTTGTTTCAAGTTTAAAGGATCGGATTGGAAAGAAGTTCGGACAAATTTCCTTATTCAACAAAAATATCAAAACATTTAACATTTTACCATGTATTTGTAGAAACTTTGTCTCATGTGCATTTACTCCATATCCTTTTATTCACCATTTAAAGATTAAGCCAACATTTGTAGGAATGATTACCTTATATTTGATTCTATGTTTGCATAGAGTGTAACGCCTTTCTCGACAATATTTCAGCTATATTATGGTGGGAAGAAGCCGGAGTGTCCGGATAGAACCACCGACCTTGGACATGTATCACGTATGGACATCATCAGTATGAACATCATCACGTATGGTTGCAAGTCGGTATAAGTTGTCACATGTTTTACAAAGTGGTGCGCCACAAACGAAAAAGGAAAACCAAAAAATTCTATCAAAAAGCATTTACAAACACAAAATGGAAAAGTTAAATCACTTCCATCACTGAGACCATGGACACAACAAACTGTTCAGAAAGAAAATGACACCGGAGAAAGTCAAATGAGGAGCAACAAATTGTAGAGTAACGAATGTCTTTTTTAATATCCTAATATTTCTGGACGATTTTGTTTTGTTTTTTCTTTCGAACATCTAGCCCGTGAAAGAAGCCGCATAGATAGAACTAATAATCATGATCACTTTACTAAGCATGTATCGTTTTAGAAGTGTTTTATCTCACCCCTAGTATGCTGGGTAATCTTTAGGTAAAGGTGAATGTTCAATTTAAAAAAAAGTACCTAAAAATTACTCTAAACCCGTACAAAACATTATCCAATGTTACTTGAAATAAGAAATTTGTTTACACTCTTCTCAACCGGGCTAAACATTTAACCGGACTAAACCTATTATACGCTAACACTTCTTCACTAAACTGTTCGCCGAGAACTCGGCTCAATAGGGGTGTTGAATTTCAAAAATATGTATTCAGTTGAAAAATATGAAAATTACGCCGAACAGTTCATACATCGATCATAGTAAAATTATAAAAAAAAAATGAGAACTAATTAAGGTCTTTCACCACAGTGAAAGACCTTATTGTTATTCTTCGGATTATTATTAAGGTCTTTCACCACAGTGAAAGACCTTATTGTAATTCTTCGGATTATTTTTTTTTTATTCTTTTTGGTCCGCCGCAAAAGCTGTGAAAAAACTACGCGACATATCATTTCGATACTTGGTGTGATAAATCGACATCACTGTGGGATCTCAAAACTGAGTCAAGCATCCTGACCTAATTTTAGTAACGGAGTTATCTGCCCCGGAACAAAAAATCTTGTTATCGCTTAAACTCGGAAACCGTAAAAGATAGCTGATTAAGAGTAATGAGTAAAATGTTCCTTGAGTCATGACGGAACTTCGTTACTTTTAGACCGAAACTGTGCGGTATGGTATTTTATGAGTTATTGCCCTTTGAACAATTTTGGGTTTCCGTAAAAAAATTTTTCTCGCAAACCGTAAGTCGTAGAGACCTGATACCTTCACCATTGTTCATAAGTCTTATATGGCCATCTTAAAATGTCAAGGTCAAAGGTCACCGGTCAAGGTCACCAATGACCTATAGCCTTGTTATCGCTTCAACTCGTAAACCGTAATAGATGGCTGAAAACATATAATGGGAAAAATGTTCATTATCATTAGACGCAACTTTGTTACATTTAGTCCGAAGAGATTTGACGACTCTTTATAAGAGTTATTGCCCTTTGAAAGATTTTGAGTTTCTGTTAATGCTAAATACTCCCAAAGAATAAGTCATAGAGACCTGAAACCTTCACCATTGTTCACAAGTCATATATGGCCATCTGAAAATGTCAAGGTCAAAGGTCACCGGTCAAGGTCACCGATGGCCTTTACCCTTGTTATCGCTTTAACGTTAACTGTGAGAGATAGATGATCAAATGTATCTGAGAAAATGTGTGTCTCATTGAGGTCTACATTTGACACTGGGGTCCAAAATAATTGGACCATTCATTTTGGACCTATAGCCCAAAAACGTTTTTTTCAGGTCCGATTTTAGAGTTTTTTGCTTTTATCTCAAAAACTATTTAAGATACAAAGAAACTATTAGAAGATAAATTGTTCAGCTCAATATGGCCGACAAAATGGGGTCAAGGTCAAAGGTCATGGTGCTTAGCAACAACGTTATTTGCCATAAATGTCCTTAGCAACCATAGGCAAAAAGTTTTGTTATGTTGTAAAGAGGAAATAAATGACATTGCCAACCGGAAGTGACTATCATGTCCTTAGCAACAAGCTAATTTTTCGAAAAAGTCCTTAGCAACCATTGAGCAAAAGACTAATAAAGGTCAAAACTTTTGTTACCATCACATTTTTCACGGAAATAAGACATCAAAATCAAACTCAACCATGTAATCATGGTGAAAACTGGTGAAAGACCTTGCAATTGTTCTCTGAACAATTGACTTTTTAATTATTTTTTTTATTCTTTTTGTTCCGCCGCAACTCAAGCTTCAAAACTACACGACATAGCATTTCGATACTTGGTATGATTAACCGACATCAGTGTGGGACCTTAAAACTGAGGGCAGCGTACTGAGCTATTTTTAGTAACGGAGTTATCTGCCCCGGAACAAAAAACCTTGTAATCGCTTAAACTTGGAAACCGTAAAAGATAGCTGATTAAGAGTAATGGGAAAAATGTTCCTTAGATCATTACGAAACTTTGTTACATTTTGACCGAAACCGTGCGGTATGGTATTTTTTGAGTTATTGCCCTTTGAAGTTTTTGAGTTTGCGTAATTTTTTTTTCTCAGAAACCGTAAGTCGTAGATACCTGAAACCTTCACCATTGTTCATAAGTCAAATATGGCCATCTAAAAATGTCAAGGTCAAAGGTCACCGGTCAGGGTCACCGTTGACCTTTGACCTTATTATCGCTTTCACTCGTAAACCGTAATAGATGGCTGAA
The DNA here is from genome assembly GCA_002080025.1 of Modiolus philippinarum. Classification (NCBI taxonomy): domain Eukaryota; kingdom Metazoa; phylum Mollusca; class Bivalvia; order Mytilida; family Modiolidae; genus Modiolus; species Modiolus philippinarum. The sequence continues at coordinate 71,015 of MJUU01046958.1, read as the reverse complement.
GACATGTAATAAGAAAAATGTTCATTGTCACGAGACGCAACTTTGTTACATTTGGTCCGAAGAGATTCGACGACTCTTTACATGAGTTATTGCCCTTTGAAAGATTTTGAGTTTCCGTTAATGCTTAATTATCCCAAACGATAAGTCGTAGAGACCTGAAACCTTCACCATTGTTCATAAGTCATATATGGCCATCTAAAAATGTCAAGGTCAAAGGTCACCGGTCAAGGTCACTGATGACCTTAGACCTCGTGATCGCTTTAACTCGGAAACTGTAGTAGATAGCTGATTAAATATATTTGAGAAAATGTAAGTCTTATTAAGATCTACATTTGGTACATTGGGTCCAAAATAATTGGACCACTGGTTTTGGACCTAGGGCCCAAAAACTGTTTTTTCGGGGTCCAACTTATATCTCAAAAATTATGCAAGATACAAAGAAACTATAAGAACAAAAAATGTTCAGTTAAATATGACCGAAAAATAGGATCAAGGTCAAAGGTCAAGGTCCTTAGCAACAACGTTTTTTTTGCAATAAAGTCCTTAGCAACCATAGGCAACATTTTTTGTAATGTTTTATAGAGGAAATAAATGGCATTGCCAACCGAAAGTGACATTCATGTCCCTAGCAACAAGCTAATTTTCGAAATAGTCCTAAGCAACCATTGAGCAAAAGACTAGTTAATTTCAAAACTTTTGTTTACATCACATTTTTGACTGAAGTAGATGTCAAAATCAAACACAAACATGTATTTATGGTGAAACATGGTGAAAGACCTTGCAATTGTTCTCTGAACAATTGACCTTTTAATTATATTTATTTTCCGTAACCCGAAAGGAATTGTAACCAAGGTCGGATGCAAATGGGGTAGAGGGAGCATATACCTCCTCTAAAAAAAATACTTGCAAGAATTCTATATTAAGAAGCGGTATATTCTTTATTTTTATATACATGTATCTTTACTGATTTTGCGTGAAAATGAAATTTTTATACGATTTGTTATTTAATAAAAATCGTCCTATTATAATTTTGTAGAATCTATACCATATTCGGGATTTTCTAAAAACCTATAGATCCGTTCTGGCAACTTCTATCAATTCTAATATGAGTCTCTTCTTCCGCTTTGGAAACAAAGCTATGTTCTAATTCCAACAATATTTTTTAGCACATGCGTATATTTTTTTTACAAAAGGACACTCGTAAAGTACAATTTCACTTTTTATTCACTCAATATTTATTTTATTTTGTGTAAATAAAGTTTTTAAATAATGGACCACCCAAAAATTCACATCAAATAATGACAATAATAGAAATTTACAACAGTTACTAAATTTAAGTTGACATAACCGTAACCTAGCAACGAATATGTTGTTGTTATGAAATCTTATCTTTGTTGCATATCGTGCTGTACGATTTAAATATAAAATTTTCAATTTTTAATGTTAATAAAACTATAAATATGAGTTTTATTCCCCCTTTTTTTGGCTTCAAAAATAACATAACAGTCATATAAATCAGAAATATGACCAGTTCACACTTATACCCGCTTCGATTTTAAAATATCCGTATTTTATATGTTTTTTTAACAGATTATTTGTACTGATTCATATGCTTATGAGCCACTTGTATTAACGAAACAACAAATATAGATTTCTCTTTGTCCATTTATGTGTGTTTATATGCAGTTTTCCGACATATTTCAATTCTAGTGCAAAGCCCAATATCGCTCTCTAAGAGCCGCTTCGAAAGTTCAAAACTCTTGTTAAATATATTAGAATCGAAATAGATTATTGCAATTGGGCTCTATGCGAATTAGAACATGGCCAGACCTTATATTTGTCTTCATTTTATACCTCGCTATCGCTCGGTATAAAATATTGACAAATATAAGGTCTGCCCATGTTCTAATTCACATAGAGCCCGCTTGCAATAATCTATTACTTAAATAACACACAAAAAAATAATAATACCGGTGTTAAACATCGGTGTTAAATAACTTCGGTATTTAGTTATTTAATGAAAATCCATCATAGAACAGCTTCAAAATCTATCGAAGAACGTACGTTTTTACCGATAAATGGCGCGACGTCAGATATTTGGCACTGGCAACGTTATGTTTGACACATAATTCGGCAACGGCATTGACGTTTGAACTTTGAATCTGGCACTGAAAGGGTTAAATTGTCTTTTGTTGTGTCAAAGAAGCTTTTTGTTTTGTTACGTATTCATTTTGTTACGTTGAGTAGTCATTATGTTGAGACCGACAGCTTCGGATCAACGAGCAGATTCATCAACGAACGGACTCATCCATGCGGAGGACGAAATCGAATCAACGGATGGTCGTTCGGGTTTTCGAAATTAGATTCATAGGTTTTTTGTTATGTTAGTTTTAAAACAAACAATAAAAAAACAATTTGATAGCGTCAAAAATTACCAAAAAAAAAACTTATCGCTAGGAAATTTTAATTACAACATCCCATATCCAGGTTAAAACGACCCAAAACAAAGCATCTAGGGGTCACCGTACGGTCTTCAACACAGTGAGGAACCTCACACCATATAGCAAGCCCTAAATGGCCCCAAAAGGGTAAAAAAGTGGATAATGGTTCATTTAGCATATGCATGCGAAAAGAGAAACAACTCTAACATATATACCTTGTTTCTCGATAAATCAATCTATTCGAGAAGGCGAATAGATGTTAATATTTGGCGATTTTACCACGGGTTGGCACTTTATGGTAAATATTTTACCCCGAGTGTATGGTAAAATCAACATATATTCACGCTCTCGTGAATTATTTCGATTCTAATATGACAATAACAGGGTACAAGAAGTGAAGTCGTCTTTGTATTCATAGGTGAAACAGATATTTTACCCCGTAATGTATGAAGGTTTCTTCTATGACGCTACAAAAACTGTCGTCAAATGGTCTATGATGTTATCAAAAGTACCGTCGCTTGTCATGACAATACCCACAAAAGTACAGTCGCTTGTCATGACAATACCCACAAAAGTACCTTCGCTTGTCATGACAATACCCACGAATATATGCGGATTTTACCATGGTTTTGGTCACAAGGCGATTTAAGTACTGTTACTGCGATTGTAATGCAAGTCAACAATTTCTTGTCTTATTTATATTCAAAGTAGTTCTAAGTGTACACGTAACCAGATGATAGGAAACCTGTTTTGTCCGAGGCATTTAGTCCAATTGACGGCCAGTATTGACCAATCACATGATGTTACATAGATGTTGCATTAGAATTCTTCTTTTATTATCCAATAAAGCTACGTTTCATATCAAAACAAAAGAGAGACATCCAACATGGAAAAGGCAAAATTTAAAATGCGAGTACAGGATAGAGCTGAATTCAATACTAAATGTAAAATTCGCTAAACATGCAAAGATGAAAAGAGTGGTCACCAAGTTGCACAAAACCAAAGCCCTGATAATTACCTGTATAGTATTTGTATATATGAATTCAAGCAGATGCATGTTCTGCTTGACATATCCATGCAAATTTGAATACACCATGGCAGACGGAATTTCCTACATTTTGTTCCTAGTTCTGTTTATTGGGCATTAGTTGCCGAAATGGTCATAGAACCAATTAAAATCACTTCAAATTTACATACATTGAAGCATCATACTCCATATTTTTCAATAGTATAAGTATTTAAGCATTGCCGTATAAGTTTTATTTCATGTATCCTCTGTTTATAGTTAAAAATATGCACACTTTTCTGAATAGTTGAACACAAAATTTTGAAATGAATCAATCACCATTGCAATATTTTATTGAAGTAGGTGAGAACCGAACCGTCAGTCAAAAATAGAACTACCAAAGGACAACGGCAATATCGGAAACACCAAGATACAAGGATACAAGGACACAATCAAGAAAACTGTAACATCATAAAATATCCACAGAACAAAATAAGTAAGCAAGTTATACAATATCAAAGGAACACAAAACGAAATATAAAACTCAAGAAAAAACTTACAATCGTCCATCTGTCTCTTCATATTCTTTCTGTCAACAGTAAATTTTGATGGAATGGTTAAGGCAACAGTAACCATGCATGTAATAATAAGAGCGATGTGAAGATACCGGATCATGCTGGCAAACCAAAAATAAATAAAAATAAAAATTACTATAAAGTAAGTTATCATATACATAGTTAAAATATGATCAGAATTTACCCCTCGATAAAACCAGAATATTTCAACAAAAATTGACTAAGCGGGCTGATATGACATCGTTATCAACTGTTTCCGGTAATTATCGCATGCCTTTCAGTCTCTACTTTGAAGCTTTATCACATGCAAGTATTTCCTTAAAAACGATAAACATTGCACATGATATCGTTATATCAAATAAGGTATAATAAAAAATACTAATACTGCATTTTATAAGCATGGCGATACTTTTCAGCTGAAAATTTCTTTTATAGTTGAAGTATATAATTAAAAATATCATTACATGTCATTTTTCATATTACAACCTTCATCAGCCCTCGGTCATAAAATCATCCCTCGAGCCTGACGGCTCTCGGGCAGATATTCCGACCTTGGTCCGATATAGAGTGTGATATGAAAAATGCCATGTGATAATCTATAAATATGAAAAAGAAAGGAAATGGGGTAAATGTCAAGGAGACAACATCGCATATCCAGGTTAAAACGACCAAAAACCAAACATCTAGGGGTCACCATATGGTCTTCAACACAATGAGGAACCTCACACCATGTAGTAAGCCCTAAATGGCCCCGAAAAGGTAAAAAACAACGGCAGTAGAATACCGAAGGAACAAAGGGGTGAAATTCACAAAAATCGAAGTCCAAAGACAGGGCAAAAACGAGAACACAGAAAAGAATGACTTTAGACACAAAAACAATGACGCCAGACAGACACAAAGCACAGAACCAGAAACCACAACATTCAGAACAAAGGCACTCACAGTGTGAACTCCAGTGAAACTGAGAGTGACATCAGGTGCTCCGGAAGGGTAAGCATGTCCTGCTCTGTTAACAGCACCCGTCACACTGTGGGTGATTCAATCCGGGAAAATGTCAAAGTCGGTAGTCAAAGACGTGAATCTAGCTGAAAATGTCCACTTTCATTTGGGATACTGACACGTCATATCTTTCAATGATGCTATGGTGACGGCCATAGAATTTCTTGAGGGATGAAATTAACAAAGGTTGAACAAATCCCTGACTAAGCAGCTTTTGGGACAGTGTTTTTGCTCTGTTCAAAAAATCACTGTACCAACTACAAGCTCGACAGTAACGAATCAACTGTGAAATGTACACTCCATAGGCTGGAGAGGTAGGTATATTGCTGCTAAGAAAGGGAAAGTTCACAATGGGGAAATTAAAATCATCACGCTTGTCATATAGCTTAGATTTCAAACGTCCAACTTCGTCAATATACAATAAAAGATCTAGGTACGAAGCTGAAGTAGGTGTTTCAGTTGTTTCTTTAATTTCAAGCTCATTTGGATAGATCTGATGTAAATAATCCTTAAATTTAGGATTATTAAGAGAAAGCACATCGTCTATGTAGCGGAAGCTGAAATTAAAGGACTGGGCTAAATGTTTTTGTTTTCTTTGAATAAGCCCTTGTAAAAACTTGGCCTCGTACGAGTAAAGGAAAAGGTCAGCTAAAAGCGGCGCACAGTTTGTTAAGCGGCGCACAGTTTGTTCGCACAGTTTGTTCACTATAAAAGTGAATAAATCAATGGAAACAAACCACATCCAATAACCCAAATATCAAGAAACTAAAATTTTATAAGAAGACAAGGACAAGCAAATGACCAACATATTCCTGACTTGGGACAGGCGCAAAAATTGTGGTGGGGTTAAACTCGTTTTCTTTGATCCAAACCCTCCCCCTATGTGTGGTGAATGGCTAAAAATAAATACACAAAAAGACTCACAGTAAAAATCAAACTAGAAAAAAGTCCAACTTATCAAGACGAGTACCCTTACAATGAAGTACATAAAACATGAAGACAACCCACACAGGTACTGTCCGGACAAATGCTCGCAATTACTGACAGCTAGCTAAGGACATAATTTCCGTTGACTATGATATCAAGCCTTCTTACATATAAAATTTCAATTGAAATACTTCTAAATAGATTTGGTATAACAACATCATCAATTATGAAAGAAGAACATGATATTGTGCAATGCCAAATACTGCCAATATGAAAAATTGTTTAAATTTAGTTATGGTGTAAAGCATTTAGGAGATGATCAATATTTTTGCCAACAAAAACCAGAAGTAAAGATTTAACAACAATATTGTATTTATATCCTTTATGAATAAGATTGTTCAACGGATTAATAAGTTTGGAAGGACAATTTTTGAATTTATGCGCTTTGTAAATGATATTTCCATAGAAGTTTGGATGTGAAATGCCCTGATGTATAAGAGCCCTGCATGTAGAACCAAATTTTTCTAATAAGTCAATGCATCTATAATAAAATTTAGAGAATGTTTTTATCAATTTATGATATCTAAACCCTTGATGCAGAAGTTTCTCAGTGAGACTAAGACGGTCGTTGAAGTCAGAAACATAACTACATACTCGTGCATATCGAACAAGTTGTGAAATGTAGACCCCGTAAGAAGGGGCTAACGGAACATCGCCGTCGAGATGGGGAAAATTGACTATAGGGAATGAGAAATCATCCCTTTTATCATAAACTTTAGTGTTTAACTTTCCATGATTTATTGATATATCAAGATCAAGAAAAGGAGTATAATTACTGCTGCTATTGGATTTATTTAAAGTAAGTTCTGCAGGATAAATTTCATCTGTGAATTTAGAAAATTCATGATTATTTAAAGCCAAAATATCGTCCAAATATCTATATGTATTGTTAAATTTATCCACTAAATGCTGTTTAGAAGGGTCTTTTTGAATTTTTGCCATGAATTGTGACTCGTAGCAATAAAGAAATACATCTGCTATGAGAGGGGCACAGTTGGTAGCTATAGGAATACCTATTTTTTGCTGATAGACTGTATTACCGAAACGAACAAAAATATTATCAAGAAGAAAATTTAATGCTTTATCATATCCTGACAAGTCCAGTTGGTATATTTGTCATGTTTGTCGTCACTGAAAAACGATTTAAATGTATTGCAACAAATGTACGTACATCCTTATTTTTTGAAGGACCATTTGATCAAATACGAAAATTTCTCTTTGATGAGTGTATGCGGTAATGTAGTATAGAGGTTGAAAAAATCATAGCTATCGACGGAGGTGTATGCTTCATTAACAGATCGAAGTCTTTCCAAAACTTCTACCGATTTTTTAACACTCCAAAAGTAGTTAACTCCACTGTATTCATAACATTTGGTGCTAAAGTTGATGACGAGATTTCTTATGGTAGTAAGTGCACTGGTCAATAGCACAGAAATATGTGTAGTTGAACATTTACTTGATGCCGAAATAAAACGAAATTTGAAAGGATTTTTGTGTAGTTTAGGAAGCCAATACATAGTAGGAATGCTTTTATAATTAGAAGTTGCTTTAAGTTCAGCTGTAGCTACATTTTGTATCGTGTGATCATCAATTATTTCTGTTTCTGTTGACGTGGTAGCTTTAAATGGACAAGAATTGGTAATTTCATTCCGAAGCACCTCGATGTAATACGTCAAACAACGACCACATTATTGGCTGCTTTATCTGCCGGAACAAATATATACTCTTTTTCCAATTCTTTTAACTTCTGTTTGATTTTTGAAATAGCAGGAATGGTATTCTGCTGCTTATAATGTGTTTCAAAATGATTTATTCGGATATCAACAACTTCCATGCATTTGTTAATGAAAGTGTCCAATGATTTTTTATCCGCATTTTCTCCTTTACACCACTTTTTACAGAATGACATGATGGTTTTCTTAATTACATCACGACAGTCCTTCCAAATTATTTTTGAAGGAGGACGATATTTGGGTCCTTTTTGGAGAAAAGTTTTTACCTCTCGGTCCTGGACGATGTTGGGGTCTCCTGTAATAACATGACCACTAGGTTCATATCGAAACTTCGAGCTTGCACAATTTCAGGTCAAGGGTGAATTTTGATTAATTTCAGGATTTTTGGTAACGGATGAATGATTAAAAATAAGGTCTCTTGTAGGTTTTTTGTAAGTTAATGAAATAATGGGTGGTTCCATATTATCAAAATAAGGAGGAATAAGTTTGATAATTTTTGAGTCTCTAAATATACTAGATACATCAATAAGATCGATCCCTTTGTTGATATACGGTAAATTAAGGAAATATCTTTTATGGTCTTCAGGTTTATCAATTTTAGGAAACAATTTGTGGTAGCAAAATGCGCTGATTATTTCAGCAGCTTCATACATTGGACTGTAATATGGTATGGTATTGCATTTTTCCAATAAAGTATTTAATTTAACAATAGGAATTGAACATAATTTACAAAGCAAATTATGTCTGCCATTATTTTTAAAGATAGTAACAAGGTCAGAAATTGAAAGTGAAGTTCTGTGGTATTTTCATTTATTACGATTGATACGTTTACCGTGGGATCGTTTATTACGTAATTTTTTTTTTGAAACAATATCCATAATATTGATGGAAGGTTACCTAGGCCCATAATATTATCATTTAAACCGAGAGGATACGCCTTTTGCAACTTCTTTATCCAAGACGGTTCACAATCTCTACGTGATTTTTCAAATTGTTTATGTGACTGTCCGCCCTTCTTTACAACAATTGGTTGAACCTTTATAAATTTGATGTTATGTTTATGTTTATTTAGATGTTAATAAATTAAACTTCGGAATTTTTTGTATCTACGGAAACGATAGAGATGTTGTTGTGTCCGTTTATAAAGATGCTGACTGGTTTCCCCTACATATTGAATTCCACAATTGGTTTTGTTCATGTAATCAAATAAATAAGATTATTAGTTTTTCAATTGATGTCAGTTTCAAAAGATAGGGTGAATGTTCTGCCATTGACGGTGGATTTAGCAGTATTTTTGTTGATGAGGCGAGAACAAGTAAATCATTTTTTTGGCATTACACGGAGAAATTTGTGGTTACAGGTAATTTCTGTGACACGCCATCAGGTCTGCCTTCTCTCGTCATATCCATCTTTTTCTCCGTATTTAGCCCGGTAGTTCCCTAGTCGAAGGCCATATAGGCCGAAACGTTGGGCAGTCTTCCCTCCCTCCCTTTCCTTTTTTTGTCATTTTTATGTGTTTTTTAATTTGTACATTTTGTGTTTTTTATCTTTTAATCGGGGCCAACTATACCATATTATTTTGTTTCACAGTTAATTTGTGGTCATCGCACAACATATTTATATTTTTATATCTAGATTTAAAATTGTGTTCGATTAGTCTGAGGACCACACAACGTGGCTGCCGTTACTAAAAATAGCACATTGGGGGTAAATAGTTGTTTTTGGCAAATAACTCAAAAAACCATTATAGATATCAACAATCTGAAGTAAAAGTGATCAGCATGAAAAGATATACCTGCCCTTCAATTTTGAAGAAAATCCGACAACCCGTCTTAGAGTAATTGCCCTTTTCCCGTGAAAATTTCAAAAGTTTGATATTCTTTATTTTTTATCACAAAAACTTTAACATATAGAGGTCAACTTTAAATTGCATAAATGTTCAGCATATCAAGATCTACCCACCTTGAAATTTTGAAGAAAATCTTAATACTCATATAGGAGGAATTGCCCTTTATTGGTCAAATTTAAGAAATTTGATACTTTTTGTCATCAATTTAAAAAATCTTCTCCTCTTAAGCCACGGGGCCAATTGTTACCAAACTTGACTTGAATCATTACTGGGGTAAACAGTTTTAAAATTGTGTTTGATTGGTCCGAAAACCAAGCAACATGGCTGCTGTTACTAAAACTAGAACAAAGGGGTAAATTGCATTTTTTGAAAATAACTCGAAAACTGCTACAGATATCAAAAATCTAACCGAGTGAAAATAATCAGCATGTCAAGATCTACCCACCCTGCAATTTTAAAGAAATTCCGAAAACTAGTGTTGGGGTTATTGCCTTTTTTCTGTAAAATTTTCTGAATTTTAAGATATTTTATTTTTTATTTCAAAAAGCGTAACAGATAGAGGTCAAGCGTAAATTGCAAAAAGGTTCAGCATGTCAAGATCTACCCACTCGAAATTTTGAAGAAAATCCAAAAATCTTTGTAGGAGTTGTTGCCCTTTTTCACGGAATTATCAAATTTTCATATTTTGTCGTCTTTTATTTCCATAACTAAAGGAGATGAAGGTTAAGTGTAAATTGATAAAATGTTTGCCATACTGTGGCGACTTCAAAACTGGTGTATAAAACAGTTCCTTGACTGCCATTTTCAAAATGGCCGCCAAAAAAAAGCGGGAAAATTCAACATTGTCCGATTTCGATAAAATTTGGTTTCCAAATAGATATTGATGTTGCGACTTCAAAACCGGTGTTGAAAATTGTTTGTTGACCGCCATTTTCAAAATGGCTTCCAAAAAAAGGCGGGAAAATTCAACATTGTCCGATTTAAATGAAATTTGGTTTCCAAGTGGATATTGATGTTGCGACTTCAAAACAGATGCTGAAAAGTGTTTGTTGACCGCCATTTTCAAAATGGCCGCCAAAAAAGGGCGGGGATTAAACATTGTCCATGAATTTGGCTTCCAAATAGGTATTGATGTCGCAAATTCAAACCAATGTTAAAAATGTTCGTTGAATGCCATTTTAAAATTTAAAAAAAAACGCGGGAAAATTCAACGTTGTCCGATTTCAATGAAATTTGGTTTTCAAGTGGATATTGATGTTATGAATTCAAAACTGATGTTAAGAATTGTTCGCTGACCGCCGTTTTAAAATGGCTGCAAAAAAGGTGGGAAAATTCAACATTATCCAATTTCAATGAAATTTGGTGTCCAAGTGGATATTGATGTCACTACTTCAAAAGTCGTGTTGAAAATTGTTTGTTGACCGCCATTTTCAACATTTTCCTATTTCAATGAAATTTGGTTTCCAAATAAATATTGATGTGGTAACTTAAAACTATGGTTTAAAAAATTGTTGTTGACCGCCATTTACAAAATTATGTCTCAACTACAAAACTGGTGTTGAAAGTGGTCCTTAGCAAGTACGTTTTTGACAAAAAAGTCCAACAAGAAATATAGTAAAACAAGATAAGATTTAAAATACAGTTCAAAATATTGGTGGTGTTTAAGCTAACAAAGTTTGAGTGACTTAAGTGCTACTGTATAACTTAAAATGTTAGCTTGATTGTGGCAACTGAAAGCCAGGTGAGAGATACAGGCTCCTGAGAGCCTTTAGTTTGGAATCAAAATACGGCGTATGCCGTTAGCCGTTCGCCTATAGATGCCAAACAAGTTGGTCCGTTATTAAAGGCTACAAAAACGTAAGTAAGATGAAATGAGTAACTCTTAGCTATCGAAAATAAAATATGTTTTAAAACTCATACCAAAATGGTTTCTCGTGAGTAAATACCTTCGCTCGCCTCTATTTTTGTGGATAAAAGAAAATAGTGGTAGGTAGCATTTGTTTTTAAGTTTCGTTTACCGGGATAGGAGAACGATTGACAGAAAAATTTAAAATGTAAATTTAAAATTCAAAAAGCTGAAAAAAAAACAAAAATTTCAAAACAAATCACGTCATCAGAACCTCTTATATGACATACTTAAATTTGAATTATAGTAGACCACCCCCCTACTCATAGTAGTTTCAAAATATTTGACGCCATTACCAGGACCTTTGCATGTGTCCGACTTCTTTGTTAACAATAAACTTATATTAAAAACTCAAAATTAAAAAGTTCAATGAATAAATATAATAAATTAAGTTGATGTTAAAAACGTGTGTTTTACATGTGGGACCGAATCCTCAACTGTACAGTGTTTGTCTTGGTCTTAACAAAAATCACGTACTGCACGGGTTTGAAACCATTAAAAAGTGAAAAACACATTGCCATTGTCGGTACATAAAAACAGAAACAGTTGTATGAACATAGCATATTACCCAAAATGGAACACAACGGCAGTAGGACACTGAAGGGACAAAGAATCAAAGTCCAGATACAAGGCAAAAACAAGAACACTAGAAGACGCAAGACTAAAGACGCTAACAACCACAAAGCACAAACAATACAAATATAACAATAAAAACTAAAGCAATAACAGTGTGAACTTTAAAAAAAAGAAGTGACATCAATTGCTCCGGAAGGGTACACAGGTCCTGCTCTGTATACAGCAACCATCACACCGTCATTTGATCAATCCAGTGTAAAGTCGGTAATGTAACATCCAAGGAAGACGTGAATCTAGCAGAAAATGTCAGTTTTCGTTTGTGACACCGATATTTCATATCTATGATGTCATTGTGCCGGCCATAGTATTTCTGAAGGTACGAAAGTATCAACGGCTGAACATAGCCCTGACTCAGCAGTTTTTGTGACAGTGCTTTTGCTCTTTCCAAAAAGTAACTGACCTACAAGCTCTACAGTAACAAACTAATTGTGAAATATATACACTCCGTATGCTGGGGAGGTAGGTATATTGCTGCTGAGAAAGGAAAGTTCACAATTGGGATGCCAAAATTATTAAGTTTGTCATATAACCAACATGATAACCTTGATTTCATACGTCCATGTTTGTCAATGTAAAACAAAAGGTCAAGTTATGAAGCAGAATTGGGCGTATCGGTTGTCTCTTTAATTTAAAGTTCACTGGAATCAAAGAATCTTGAGTTATTTAGAGAAAGAACATTGTCTATATTTTTGAAGCTGAAATTAAAAGTCTAGACCAGTTGTTTTTTGTTTCTGTTGTATAAGCCTTTGTAAAAACTTTGTTTCATACAAATAAAGGAAAAAGGTCAGCTGTATATAGAAGTAGAACACAGTTTTTTCCCATAGGAACCACTATTGTTTGTAGAAAATTATGTTATCATAAAATGACAGCTTTACATTCAAGTATAACGTTTTAAAGACCCAGTAAACACGATAAAGCGGGTTTTCCGGCGATAATTTATTACTGACAAGAACATGAATTTGTCTATGCACATGAAGGGGAGACACCAAAATTATTTGACTGACACAATTCTAGTTTTATTATCGTAGGTGAAAATTTAAAATATATCGGGCAAACGGTAAATGTCTTTCACACTTTCAAGGTCAATATTATCTATTCTTTTGAAGATTATTAAAACAAAATATTGATTGTACGTCGAATGAGGCAAAATACATATTTAAAGATCCTGATTTAGAAAAAAAATATTTTAATGATCCAGGTGACAAGGCTCTTAACGACATAACATTCACCTACAAGTAGCGCTACCATGACTACTTAATGACGGAATTTTGGCAACCCCACTACCATCTCCAACGTACCAAGGTAAGACATTCAAAGCAATCACAAAACAGTATGGTCTTGCTTTGGTATAAATTTAAGTGAAGACAACAACAGCCTGCCTTGTATTTACTGAGTACTTGACTTACACATATGCCCCACAAACAAAGAAGCATTGCTGGATCTACCAAATGTACAACAAAACCTAAAGATCCTGAATTCACTACTTACTGCAGTCAAAATGGCCTTCAATGAAGTAAAAAAGTATGCTCAACAAGTGGGATGAATCAGATGCGAGTTCTCAAAAAACCGAAAGACTTGTTAGAACATCTATCTGTCACAGACCTTAACCATTAAAATAGTGTCAAAACATTAGATTTTTCTACGCTCCATATTACTTTCCACACTTAAGTTAAAGTCAGCACTCCGGATTTTATTTATCAATTTTTCTGTACTAAAAAGATGAAACGAGTTCTTCATTTTTGGTACCACATTGTAGGTAAAGATGGGACATATATCGTTAAATGTTGACTTATTGAAACAAAAAGTAAAGAGATGAGGATGTTATCGCAACGTCTGAATTACAATTGATTGCATAAATGTATAATTTGGAGGACAAGTCTCCAGCAGACAAATAGGTATCCTTTTGGGGACTTATTGTGAGACATTTGTAGCTGTTTCTATATTTGTATGAAGCCAGGTTCATACAAGGGTTAGTTCAGAAAAATTGTGCGCCATTTCAGCCTATTTGTTTCTTTTTTTGCACAAAGCCAGGTTCATAAAAAGGGCTAATTCAGAAAAAAGGAAAAAAGAAAATAAGCTAGCCAAGTCCTTTATTTTCAGTTTCCGTTATATACGAGTAGATGAGTTCGTTTATTAAACAGTCATCTATTTAAGGATATACTTCATCGAACTCGAAATTGAGGAGACCAGTGATATAGCATAAACAGCATCATACCCGGTATTATACCTTTATAAAGATAACTCTGGACGTCTGAAAACAAAACATAATGACAAGCATGATGATTTCATAAATCATGTATGCCACGGATTTTCTCAGTTATTATGCCTGTTGGTTGTGTTATTAGAAATTCAGCAGACGATTTCATTTTCTCAAACACCTCGGACTTTTACAGGCCACTGGTACGAAAAACTGTTTTACAGCTTTGTACAGCAAAGAAAACTATCAATCAATCATGTTTACGGGTGCTCATCGATAAATTGTCATCATAACGATCCCTTTAAATCATCAAATTAATTTTTAAAAGGTCCTGAAATATTATTTAATTACATATGACATGCGTGTACAAGGTAACACCAGAGGAAGCAAATAAAAATTTCAGTGCAGCACGTGGGATTCGCTAATATCATGACATTATTGTATTAGTATTCACTTTAATAGTTCACAAAACAGTTGTTCCAGACCATACGCGTATTTGGACCGTACGCGTACGGTCCGGACCATACGCGTATTTTTTCCAGATACCCATACGGTCGGACCGTACGCGTATGGTCCTACCGTACGCGTACGGTCTGGCTATTTCAAAGTCTTGCGTGTTCTTGGATAATATATCAATAAATTATTATACCGTATACAATATTATTTAATATATAAATCGAGACTACTCGTCCGTCAAAAAAAAAAATTCAAATACAGTGACAACAACGAAAACATCAAGATAAAAAGACAACACACAGTCTGAGATCAGGTGTAACGGTAGAGTAATCTCCTGTCTCTTATGTAATTATATGTCACTGGGGTAACATACCCCTGTTGTAGTAACCTATTTGTGAGCAACAGGGTTCGTTTAAGGAAATCACTGTATCGAATACAGGCCCTTGAGTAGCGAATGCTTTGGGAGATGTAAACTCCGTATGCTGGCTCTGTTGGAATGTTACTAAATAGGAAAGCGAAGTCGACTATGGGAAAAGTAAAGTCATCGCGCTTCTTATACAGCTTAGTTGGTAGTCTACTCACTACCTCTGTTGTGTCAATTTCAAGATAAAGGTCAAGGAATGAGACCGATTTGGCAGTGTCTGTAATATCCCTAATTTCAAGCTCTTTTGGATAGATAACAAAGAAAATCACCAAAGCGATGATTGCTTAGTGACAAAATATCATCTTTCGATATCTCACATTCAATGACATTTTATACCCTGAACTTCAACAAGGTCAAAAACAGTTTTTTCGCACCAATTGCCTGAAGTCCGAGGTGTTTGAGAAAAAGAAATCATCTGCCGGATTTCTAATAACACAACCAACAGGCATAATAATTGAGAAGTTCCGTGGCATACATGATGTATAAAGAAATTGTTTTTTAAAAAACTTATGAAGCTTACTACACTAATGTTATGCAAATATCGCCGGGAAATTCTACTCCCTCCGATGAAAAAATCTACTCCCTCATGCCGTGGAGCTACTCCCTCGCGGTAACGGTTGTAAACGGTGGTAATTAATGCTTTAAGTTGTTTCGTGTTTTAGCTTGTTATTTTTCATCATGCTATTTTTATAATGGTGTTTCTATTGTAGATAAAATAAAGTAACTATAATAACCATTGCGAGACACTTAAGTTTACATTTTTGAAAATTGTTGTGAAAAAAGCATTGTTTTGATTAAAAAGAAATCTTCATATATGCCAGTTAATAATCCCCCACTTTATTTGAGATAAATTGCTCGTTATTTTTATCAAAATATCGAAACCAGATATGCGTTATCAGACAATGTTTTGTAAACAAAGTAAGATAACTTTGAAGAGAGCCCTAAATAATACACAGTCATGTGATTTTCAAATTCAGTGCAGTTTTGATTTTCTGTGTACATCTTTGAGCCAAAAGGCTAAAACGATATGAGAATTTTTTTAAAATTTATCCATTTTTCTTTTCACTAGCACTTTTAAATTTACTACTTTCTTTATTATTTAACGGAATTACCATTGATTTACGTATGATAAAATAATCTTTTTATTAACTTAGGTATGGCTTAAACATTCAGAATGAGATGAATTTTTTTAATCACTAGGTACATATCAAGCAAACTTGCACATAAAGCTAATAAAATCTAAAGCCAGTTGAGAACGAACCTTCGTTACTAGAAAAAAGAAAGATTGGGTGGCAGACGAATTATATTACAGCGTAATGCATTATATTACAATTACATAAAAAAATTTCTCTTATGTCACGCTTATTATCTTTTCGTTGCATGCATAGTTATTTGTGGTACACAACGAGACTTTGAAGCTTGAGTTAGATATGATTTTGTTGAATCGCTTTTACAGGAATTTCAATGGTCGAGGGCCAAGAAATAACACATCACGCATGATGTGCTATTATTTTTTGGACGTTTTTATTGGACCACTGTGAAATCTCTTTGGCCGTGATTAACAAAAACAGCAGTTCGGCACTAGATATTATGAAAATCATACGAGAAATAGTTTTAACAACTCGAAAGAATTGTATATCGCTGGATATCAACTCTCGTTATGTAATTTCAAATATAATAAACTCGCCAGAGGCTCTTTTATTATATTTTGAAATTACATAACTCTAGTTGATATCGATCGATTTACAATTCTTTATCGTTATGAAAACTATAATTAGTATTATATTACAACTACAATTACTTCATTTTATGAAAGTAATACATTATATTACAATTACTTTACAAAGGTTATGCATTAAATTACACATTACATTTTTCAAATATTATAAAAAAAGAACTGGTTAATCATTCATTTGCAATTTATTTACAGTGAATACTGTGAACATGTTTATGTAGCAGAAAAAAATCAACTTTTTAAAACTGATAGTATTGCTTCTCTTGAAAATGATGCAGATTCATCCTCCCAGTTGAAATTTTTCTGTAATGGTGTATTTCGTTGCATTTATATGCAATTTATGTATTATCTCGTTTACTATGTTATGTAATTGAAATTTTTCCTCATTTTTCACAATTTCTGGGACAATTCTGAAATTTATAATTAAAAATTTAGCCTTAAGGGTTGGGTAGATAAATGTGGGCTGATCTCACCTTCATTGTTTTAAGTTCATGTGATCTTTTCAAAATTTAAAGAATGAACTTCAAATGTAGTTTTTGAGAGAAAAGAAAAACTTCAGTTCAGTTCCCTATACATATATATTCATGGTTGGTTTCTTATTACTGACACTTTAATTAACACCAATTAAAGCCATAAATCCACTTGTTAAAAGAAATGAATCAACTGAAATGAAAACTATTTAAGAGTTTAATTTACATGTGACAATCATTGATCTTTTAACTCATTTTACTTTATCACTAGAAGTTTGTGTTTGTATTGTAAAATAAGGATTGCCAATTTTCAACAAAACTAGAATTGAGATTAAAAGTTTTTCATAAAAAAAAATCTGAATGAAAACAATTTTTTTATACTTTTAGATAAGTTGCAAAGCTGGAAGATATAAGAGAGAAGCAATGTTCCAAAATTTACACGGAGTTCTAATACATTTCACTTATCAATAAACAACTTTTGTAGGCGAAAAGTTTTACCCAAAGTTTCAAAGTAGAAAAAAGTAATGCTATGTAATGCCATGTACTGCTTAAATTACAGGCATTTTTGAAATGTAATGCATTATATTACAATTACATGTAATGCTAAAAATGGAGCATCCCACATTACATGCATTACTTTGTAATAATGAAATGCATTACAGGTCATTTCAATTACAAATTAGCATTGCCCCATGCCTGTTTGGCGGTATATGTCACCCCGGTATTTACCGTTTGTGTGTACTGGTAAATACTAGAATATGAATACTCCTCAGGAGGCAAGTACTAACACATACAGGTCAATTATGTAAACTAAATCAACTTAAAAAAATTATATAAAAAAATACTAACTGGCATGTAGATAGACTTTATTTATTCTCATACATCCTATACATAGCATTAGTACAGAGACAACACATCAAGACACAACAAAAAGCAAACTAAATTATATACACTATATACAGACAAACATACAATCATACAGACAAACAGGTAGAGGAAAAGGATCTAGCCAGGAGGAAAAACACTTGCATTAATACATTTTATAAATTTACATAGCTGTCAAAGTGGCAGTGGTTTACTAATATTAAACTTACGTTCAATATATCAGTCGCACGGGCACTTGGGTTCGTGCATAAATACAACGTCCATCGTCTCTGAAGTACAGGAATAAAGTGCGCTCGGGTATTGGGGAACAGTTCTCACTTCCGTTAACCGGTAACCGTCAGGGTTGAAAATACTGCCCTCCGACATTCCTCCCCGTTCTGATTTTTGGTAGTTGATGTAGGGTCTCGAGAGGCGTAGTACCAGTTTGTTGTCAGTCCAGGCTGTTGATGACGGGTGTAGATTGAGTTCCTATCATGTTTATGATGTCCGTCAATTCCAATGTTGATATGTCCGAATTCAGAAGAATCCAATGGATAGATTTCAGTTATGGAAAAGTATGATGTTGAAATACCAATCTTGTTGTATTCACCGGTTCTCAGATGATTAAGATGAGCATGTTTTATTCAAATGGCCATTACATTGTAGTAGTGGTAGCTAGGTTATCGTGAAGCTCTACATTTCTAGTAGTTAGTAAATGAAGATAGGGATGAAGATGGTCTTGGAGAATCCAATAAGAACTGCGTTTATTCACCAGTTAACAGGATACAATGTATAGCTATCACACAACTGTTAAACATGTGTTTATGGCAAATAAATAGGAACAGAAGCAACAGTTATCACATAAAATGTAAATGAAGACTTGTGTACGATAAAATCTAAAAATATGATCCAATATCTATAATGTGATCTAAAATCTAAAACATGATCTAAAATCTAAAATATGGTTGGAGTGTTCCTCTGGTCCATAGTCAGAAAATCCCTTTCACGTACTTCTTGTCTGAAACTTGGTCGACGTCAAGGAATGGTATTCCAAGGCAATGGGAATATTTTCTTCTCAGCAGACGATGAAATATATGGACAAGAATATGAGGACATCTCCATATATATGCATTTAAAAGTTAAAAGCTTAAAAATCAATATTACAGTTATATACATTCTATACATTCATCAGGTCCATGGTCTCTTTTACTTTATATCCTTTTAGGTCTAATCTTTATCGTGAA
Organism: Modiolus philippinarum; assembly: GCA_002080025.1. NCBI lineage: Eukaryota > Metazoa > Mollusca > Bivalvia > Mytilida > Modiolidae > Modiolus > Modiolus philippinarum. The sequence continues at coordinate 51,493 of MJUU01046958.1, read as the reverse complement.
TTTGGATAGATCAATTATTGCACGAAGATGGCACAGCAGATCTAGACCTATGATGATAGGATATTCAATATGTGCTGCTATAAGTCTCCACTTGGTTTCAGTCTTGCCAATCATTATAGTGGCATCTCCTGCAAATCTGGCTGTGATCTTACTTCCATCAGCCCCTTTCAAGTAAAGTGAGTCTCCTGTTGTCTCTGGAATCTCAAGTTTCCTTGCGAGGATTTCATTAATTACAGTAATCTGTGCTCCTGTGTCAAGAACTGCAT